>JAOCPS010771234.1:0-10299 GCA_025505425.1 Graphium colonna
TGGTACTTCCCCAGACGAGCGTGGCCTTAAAAGTGCAGCAAAAGCTGTGAAAGGATGTTATGCTCTACCACCTCTAACTCTTGTAACATATCAACATACAAGACAATTCTTCTGACAATCCTACATAGATTTTTTTCTTTTTGTATTTTTCATTTAACCTTTACAAGTGGTACTTTTTTCATTTGTCTGAAATCAATTCTCAAAGAACATTTACACCCAGAAAGGGGAAGCTAAGCCTAATTTTTAGTCAATTTTGTGTCTAGTTTTATCAGACGAAGAATAGTCTCCTAAGTTTTTAAGTGATTCTCACAACTAAATTATGTTAAAAATGATAAATATAATGAATAAAGTATTATTCATTAATACTTACTTGGGTGCTGGTTCTCCTTCCGCCTCACATTCTATGATGAAGGGTTTATCCACCTCTCCCGGCTGAGCCACTTGGAAGAGCAACTCCTCCACTGTCGGCTGCTTCACTATCCGAGGCGGTGACGTCACTGTCCCAAGAATACACATGTTATAGCAGAAAATAGATACAAACATTCACATTTTAGGAGGGACAGTTGGAGATGTATTTGAGTGATACTATTGTATTTTCAACCAACTTAAAAAAGGGAGAAGTCAAGATTCCATTTTCGTCTGCGTTTGCCAATTTATTTGCAAATTATGAATTGATTTTCGAATTCAATTTCAATTTGACTGTTTTCCGGGAAATTAATAATTTTTAATATTTATTGGTGCACACAGCGATAGCTTGGGACATTGAGCAGATTTGTCATGTGAAGACAAAGATCTATATTGTGGATTTCTCTCAACATCCAAAGCATTGCTTTGCCAGGACATATTTTAATATATAACTTTATAATTGCATTAAGACTATTTATTTAAAAGCCATTTATTTTACTGTATAAATATTCAAATTTCTTTTAAGTACCATATTTTGTCAACTCGCAATCAAGGGTCTTGAGATACAAGCTTTGCTTAGTTCAAGACCTGTGACTACCAGTGTATTAATATGTGTTACTTTGCGAATAAATTATTTATTTATTATCTTTGAGAGGAGTGGGAAAAGCAGAGGATCGGAATGCATCTGGAATCTTCACAAGCCAAGCATATGTTATGTACTTCTCACATTGGGCAGCTTGGTAAGTGCAGGAAGAGCTGTATATATCTATCAGTTAAAACATTTTTTATACATACAGTGAATGCTCTATATAAGCAAGTTTCTTATTTGGAATAGTTGCTTATAAGGAAAACAGGAGTATAAAAATACTTACCATTTGGAAAATATTTTGACTTATTTCTTTTACTAATCTGTGTAGGATAAATAAATTCAGTTTTATTATGCAAAAGAGAGGATGCTTATATAGTGTTCGCTGTATGTGTATACTTGGCTATTGAACATGATTTTTCATACTTTTAACTTTTTTTGCACTGCACTTTATTTGAATGATGAATGCTTGTTGGAACAAGTTCCTAACAAAATGTGTCTCAATTTTATAAATTTAAACCATTTATAAGGTTTAAGGTGGATAACCTTAAAATCAGAAATCATATCAAGAATTAGTCTAACTATTATACAATTCCTCTCAACATTAAGAATGAGTAAATTTAGGTGAAAAATATCAGTATAGTTCCTTAATAGTAAATACAGTTCCTAATTTTGCAAAGACCGGTCGTCATGGAGATCCTTGGGGGAGGCCTATGTCCTGCAGTGGACGTCTTTCGGCTGAATGGATGGATGGATACCATTTTTTGAATGTTGTGCGAGTCCATGGAAGATGATGATTGTCTGTCATTCTTTCCATAAAAAAGGATATGTATATAACTGATAACAGATTTTTCTTTGAATTCTCAGAAATGGGTCAATCAAAAGATTTAATTTTAAGACTCGGATCAAATTACAAAATATGAAATCATTACACAGCAAGGACATAACAATATAGCAATTGTTAATCTAGTACAATGCCTAATGTCTTTTTTATTAGATTATTTATCTTGTGTTCCCCATCCATTGATGAAAAATTATGAATTGACAATTTTTGTTGTTATTAGAAGAGATATTAATAATTACAAGACATACTAAGGTTTATATTAATTACATTTTTTATTGAGCAAAACTCGCCCAACAACAAATATTTACCATTATCAAAAGAATTTTTACTTTTTTGTCAGCATTTTATAAGATTGCTTTTAAAAACAAAAAAAATAATGCATTTCTATCTAATTACAAAATTTTAAGGTATAATTGGTGACCATTGCAATAATAGCCATATGCTATAAATCCACTATCAAAATGCAGATGTTACCTGTTATAACATAACTAACAGTTATAATAAATAGACTTACAATAAAAGCCTAATCTTTTCACCTTATATTACTATCATATATTGCAGTAGCATCATGTTTTGAGTTATTAAAAATATCATAATTATCATAACTAGATATTTAGAGAACTGTTATCATCCATAGACAGTAAAGTAACAATATTTTAATTGTAATTTGTATCCCAAATATTTATTAAATGGTTTACATACAGTCTAGTGCCTGAAATATATCTAAAAATGTGACAAGACAATTTAGTAACAAGAAAACATAAGTATTTAGAAACAGGAACAAAAAGTTGAATGAACTTAACCGTATATGGGATGAAAATAGCTTTTAATCGTGCAAGAAATGCTTCAAGTTCAACTGATAAAGAAGTAATACATCACAATACTTACGCAGTGCAGCAGCTTGAGACACTAACACGAGCGTACATATAAACTTTAAAGTATCCATGGTTGCAACAATCCGCAGCCTCCTGAATCTAATAAGAAACGAAACAAGCTGGTTTAGAGACGTTAAAAACACTTTTCTCCGGCACACATGTCTACCGCACTCGATGACCTAATCCGAATAAAGCTCTTACAATGACAACACCCACTAAAAATAGTAGAATGAACATACACCAAGTAAGGATTTGGGTATTACAAAAATTTCAACGAAAAAACAACTCATAAATATTTTTTAATTCAAACCCTTTGTCACAAATATTGCAGAAAATCACAATTTTAGTTAACACCGATAAGATGAATATTCACAGTTAATATTGGCAGCAGAATATAATTAAAGGAATAGCTAAACAAATATATATTTAAATTACCTAAATGACAATTTTTTATAAAAATATCATTGCGGTGAAACCGAACAAACTGTATTTACAGATTTAAAGGCGGGGCCTTTGGGATTCTTGTTTCGACTTTCGTTTCGACAGTGATCAATTCAATCACATCCATAGACAAACTGTATTTGACTGCCCTGAAGCTGCCTCCCCGCTATGGCGTAATGTTGTCTCGTTTCCTCTTATTTAAAATGATATGACTACTTTTCTTTATTATACAGACGATAATCATGTAAACGCAACATATTATTTTTAATTTATTATTATTATTGTTTAATTATAAAATAAATATTTTTGTAGTTGTTTTATTTCAATCGTAAACATTTTTATTTTAAACGGCTAAAGGTAATGAGAACACAACCATCGACAATAACGTACGAAAAACAGTTGAATTTAAAAATTATGTACAATTTTAAAAAGAAAAGCAACTCTTGAGCTAGAATAACAAAAATTCAATCTAAATTTATTTTATTGTTACAATGTCAAAATTCTCTTTTAAATATTATGAATGTAATATAATTTTAAAAATAACATATACAGAGTACAGAACAAAGAGAATAATCTTCATACATTAAGACATGATGTCAAAATATTTTATAATAGGTCTTTATCTATCAAAGTGACGTTTTATATGGAATAAGTGAAAGTATTTATTTTTTCAAACGTTTTTATTTCTGTTATTCAAAGTAATCACTAATGCATACGACGCGTCTTTGTCAACCCTATCATTGTCTCAAGTTCTTCACAGCACACATCTGCAGTAATGATCATGCCGTTTTATAAAAAGCTGTGGTGAATCACACCTGCACTAGACCACCAAACAGTAACCATTATCTTTTTAGGGTTCATTTTTGGTTTAGGGCATTGTTTTGGTGCTGAACCAGGATCTAACCAACTTTCTGAGCGCTTGCGATTATCGAACGGAATCCATTTTTCGTCGCACGTAACAATTCGGTTTAAAATTCCTTCATTTCTTTGGCTGTTGAGCAGCGCGAGGCAGGCCTTGACGCATATATTGCGCTGGTGGTCGTTAAGTTTGTGGGGCACCTATCTATCAAGCTTTTTTACCTTGCTAATTTGTCATAAATGAATCAATATTGTTTTGATGCTAACATCAAAAGTTGCTGCTAGCCTAACTGTAGATTGATCGTCAACTTCTACAATCGCATTTAATTCACCTTTGTTAACCAAAGTCTCCGGACGACAACGAACTTCCTTTTTCAAGTCAAATTTTCCAGAACGGAACCGGGGAAACCAATAACAAGTTGTGCGTTCGTTTGTACAGTTCTCTCCGTAAACGTTTTGAAGTAACGTGCCGTTTGTGTCGCGTTGGTGCCACGATGGAATTCATATTTCATAATCACATGAATTTTTAAAGTATCCATTATGACAAAAAATTTTCAAATGTAATGAAAATACAACGCTAATCAATTAACGGTAGACTGGATTTGTACAAATAATGTAATGTGTCTAAAACAAAATTAATTTAAATTTAGAAATTTTCAGAGCCATTTCACTTTTTTCTTGAATAGCACTGAAGAACGGCAATTTCATAGGTAAAGACCTAATATTATGCCGTTACCGTAAGCCTCTTTTAAGCACCGGATTTATTGATACCGAAAGTATAAATTAGTAGTTTTTGGCGTGATAACATCTTATAAGTCGATGAAGACCGGGGCTGCATGCACGAAAAGGCATGACTCAATATCACGTTCCGTCTGAATTGAGAGTGCAAGCGAGGACGTGGCACAAGCAATAGAGAGGCACGATCGGCCTAAGCGTTCGGCTTGTGACGTCGTATCATCACTGTTTTCTTATGACATTATCAAGTAAAACTATTATTCTTAAATTGACTTTACAGGCAACCTATTTTATAATATATTGTAATTAATAACGAAATAAATAGATATATTCCAGAGCTGCTAAACACCTCTTATTTTGTTTGGGGAGTTGTTTGGCCCCTACAATTTGTCTGGCTGTAGATATGTATTTGAAATAGGGGATTATTTCAAATACGTGTCTACGTTAAGAAACAAATATGAGGATTAAACAAGAAAATATAAATAAAGTTTAATTAATGTTTGGGAGCTTTAAACGGTGCACTGGAAGTTACGGCAGGAAATATTTGAAGACATTGGAAATTTCGTTGCAATAGCATTTTACACAGAATATATATACAATTGGTATATTCAAACAAATATATGTTTGACCGATAACTGGAAAATTTTAATTATGTTGCCAAAAATATTTTAAAGATTATTATTGCTAAAGTGAAGTTCTTTGAATACGTCTAAATTAGCTTAATTTTTTTTAAATTATTAAATGGTATTTGAAGCTGGAGCAGTAAAGTTATTAAAATGATATACCACTAAGGATGGAATCCTTTTTGGAATGAATATTAAACAATCTAAATATTAAGACTCAGATTTCAGATTGAGGTAGTAAAGCATAAATAACATCTCTTAAACAGCTTTTGCTATACTTTGCTATACCACCGCCTTACACAAACTCGGCATAAAATAAAAATAGTGCACCCTCTTCTTTTCTTTCTGAATTTTTGACATATTCCTTACCCATCCTACCTAATAAATCTATTTCATCCAAATTCATAGGCGAGCAACGCACTCATCCAACTCTCCGGGTGTAGTGTTTCCATGGGCAGCGTGTTAGTTTCAGGTGAACCGTCTGCTAATTTGTCAACCTTTCCATAAAAAAGAACTGTAGTATGTTCTAATAAAAGATAGAGGGAAAGCAAACAAATATAAGTAATTATTACAAAGATGAGAATGAAAACGGACCAAACTTTTGAGTTTCTGCAGATATTTTGCAATATATGTACAAGCAATTCAGCGTAATCGGCGAGACTTTCTTTAGCTTTTTACTATACATAGCTGTAGTTTAAATAGACTATTATGTAATTTTTTCAAACATCGACAAAATTTTTGCTATTGGAAAAGGTAACCTTCAAGAAGATAAAAAACTCTTTGAAGTGTATAATAAGAATAAGCCTAATTTTAGCAGTTTGATTAAATAGTCATCAGTGTCAATTCTATCGTCAATAATTAAAATTGTTTATGTGATCTAAACTTATTTAAATTTATTGTTCATCCACAGTAAGTAAAGATTATTTTTGTACATTGTAGTATATATTCATTTTATACATTTCTTATAAATTATCTTGTAACATCTAAAGTGGCTCAGCTTTAGCTATTACTTTTAAAACAATAAATATTTCTAAATATAATATAATAAACCAGTTTTTCTGTTCCTAAATGAACTAACCAATATGTACAAGATTTTACGTCATGCCTATAATTACCAATTATAACTGAGATAGTATTCAATTCCACGAAGTAGGTTTTGTGATGTGATGAAACATACACACAAACAGTCGGACAAAACTTCTAGTTTTTTTAGCTTTTATTGCTGTCATAGACATTTTATATAGACAACGGCTAATTACTATTTGTTATATGTTTAGATATAAACAAAGCAATATTACGACTATTTCAGGTGATTAAAAATGGAATCCCCTCGTCAATGCTGTTCAACAGTACAATCGCAAAAAGAAATAGTCCATGGAAAATCTTACAGCAATTCCGAAACAAATGTAGAAGTAATTAGAAAGAGAACACACTTGCATAATATAAAAAACAAACTGAATGCAGCGAAAGAGTGTTATATGAAGTACGAACTGGACGAAATACCGGTGAAAGAGATTAGCGACACTGACGACAGTTTTAAATTCGCATCGGGGAAAGGCGATCTCGAATCGAGTTTGGACTCGTCGCTCGACTTGGACCAGTTGGAACATAAAATTTACAGTAACATCTCACAAGAACTGCAGACCGACAGCAGTTACGTGCCCAGTCTAGAGTCCAACATAAAACTCTTCAAAACCGCTGTGCAGGAAATTTTCGACAATTTCTACGCTAGCATGAAGGATTTCGAACAATACAAGCGAAGGTTTGAAGAGATACTCTCCAAGCGGCAAGAGGACTCCATTGCGGACATGGAAGATTTCATAATAGACATGATACATCACATTAGGTCTGATTCGACTAATTTGGCGGTCAGAAACGAGTGCACGGTGTCCCTTAAATCCGATTTAAGCCTCCCCTTCAACGACTCAGTCAAAGAATCGTCTGATGGGTTCAAACCGACAATAGAAGTGTGCAAAAATGTCAATTTCAACAACTCTGACACGGTGTCCGGCCCTCACAGCTCCAGCGACATTGTTCCCGACAAGAAAGTGTTCAACGTATACAACTTCCACGGCAACAAATCCATTCAGATTAGATTGAATAATCGCAACATGCTTTCAGAGATCAACATACGAGATTCAAATATGAAACAGGATGTTATAGACGAAGTTGCGTCCGCGGAGAACATGCAGAAGGTCAATGCGAAGAAGCAAGAAGTGGCCCGGTTAAGAAACGAATGCGAGAACGAGGGCGCGGCCGAAAAAGACATCCCAGTAAAGATTGCTAACCCGAAAAAGAACATACACTTGGACGAGGATTTCACAAACGACGTGCTGGGAGATGACATGGACAAATCCATATTGCACAAAATCTGCCGATACATTTGCCGAAAGCTGCGCAAGTATTGATTGTGTTTGTTTATAAATAAAACAGTTCTGATTACAATTATTTTATTTATGGACTAGACCTCGTAACTATTGGTAGGTGGATTATCGATGGTCGGCGTTCTCCTCAAAATTATCTATATAGTACCATCGGATCATGCTGATGTGTTTGCACAGCTGCAGAGCGAATTCCTTCTTCATGTGTAAGAACTCTCTGATTATGGGTAAGTCGAGCATGATGAACGCTTGGCCGTCGATCTCCTCTTGCTTCATCTTCTCAGCAATAAGCTTGCAGTCCTCTGTGCTGCTCAAATAAGCGTATACGTCGTCCACCGTCCAATCTATAGGGTTGGGCGCCAGTTTGACTTTGCCCTTCATCCAGGACATTGCGGTTGCCTTCTCGAACATCTTGTTATCAGAGGGCAGCGGATCATAGGAGTTGAATTTGAGCTTCTTTAACTCGGGCTCTTCGGAATCAGAGACATCGGATATATTTTTAGTGTCTCTGGAATTGCAGCTGCTACCATTTGTCTCGTGTTCGGTGTCGCTCTCGTGCGAGTTGCGTCTCTTTGTCGCGCAGCTGTTGTTGTAGATGGTCGACACGTCCTTCTTGTTCCAGTGCGCCTCCTTCATTTGGATCGCGAAGTTTGGCAATTTGGCGCCGCGGGTTTTCATCTCCAATTTGGGATACGGGTTTTTCGTATCGCGTTTCCTTCGACCAGGTCTTTTGTAATCCATACTATCTGGCGAGTTTGGTCTAGTTCCGCTTTCGGAGGGCGGTGCGGAACCGTTGCTGTGCTCGCTCTCCACCGATTCTCCGTCCCTGTTGCCCTCGGCGTCGTGCGATGGCGCCGTCTCTTTCTCCCGCTTCTCTGGCGCTCCCTTTTTCTTCTTCTTGCGCCCGTTCAGACTGCCCTTGGGTCGGCCGCGACGCTCGGTTCCGTTATCTGTAATGTTTTATAATCAAGTATTATTTATATATTTTGGATTACGGTAAGTATTCAGAGGGTATTATTCTATAAAAGCTTCAAGGAATAATTGGAAAACCTCCTGCGTAATTACATTTAAATATCAAAAAATATTTTTTCTTTATTCTATAATTTATTTGAGGTTATTACTCCTTTCCTTTTGATTGTATTGCTCTTTTATAAAATTTTAAATATTTAGTGCAGTTGTTGTCACCACAAGACAGAGCAAGTATTCGTAATAGGATGATGGCAGTTGCAAAAGCGAATAAAGTGACTGTAGTCACAAGTAAGATTTAAAAAATATACAGTATTTGTAAGGTAGGCAAATATAAGAGTTATCACTGGGATATAGTAGTCCTCTCTATCGAATTACGGCCATGGCACGGCGGCCTATGTACTCGTAGATCAGCCAACTGCGCAGGACTTATTATTATGTACAAGAGTACGCGCAAACATAGATGCACTCTCTGTTCCTTTACTCATAGCATGAAGGGACGGCCATCCGACATGACCGGAGAGAAATTAGTCGTACGACCGACTTTTTACGTGTCTATTCGTTGCATGGATCATCTTTCTTGTCAGGCAATCGGGTGATTAGTCCGCATTGCCTAATTAAGAAATGATAACACAGAACTATTGTTTACAGGATACGAACCCACGATCTCCAGTGTACAAAGCAAGGGTTCTCGCCACTAGGCTATGGTAAAGCTTATTATAGCATTGCAGAATATTTTTATGATAAAACTGTTTGTTCATAGTACTGTTGTTACTCGTAGGTTTAAGAGCAAATCATTGTATACACAAAACATCATTTTAAAAGAGTAATTGCAGAGTTTCTCGCCAGCTTTTATTGGTACAATCTTCATTCAGAGTTGGTGGTAGCTTATAATGAAGGAATCTCTATGTAAAATTTGAATTGTTATAAGAGCATGCAAGCATTTATGTGAATAAATATATTTAGATATTTAGTCGACTTCAAAAAAGGAGGAGGGTTATCAATTTAAATGTTTATATGTACGTTTGTGTATATCTTCGATATTTATGAGCCGATTTTAAAAATTGTTTTTTCATTGTATAGGATATTATTTCGGAATAGTGTTCAATTTTTTGTTTAAGTAAAAATAATGAAATTGAATTTATATAGTTTTGCGCGGTGCTCTGTTATTTATAAACCAATTTAATTTTTTTTCTTTATATGATAGAGCATTTTTCGCGGATAATCCCATAAAAATAAAAATAAAAAAAGAATAGTTTGTTGTGTCCAGTTTGGGGGCGTGCGAAGGGGGCTGTGGCGACATTGCGCGAGAAGGCAGCACTGACGGAAGGTGGACTTGTCGACCCGCTGGCAGTCGTTGGGGCAGGCGTCGGGGTGCGGCGTGGGCCCGAAGAGCGCCGGGCAGGCCTGCAGGCGGCGGCACGCGGCGCGGCAGAAGGGAGGATTTTATTGCTAAAATGGTAACCTATTAGCCTTATTTCCGCCTAAACGCCTCCGTAACTACTAGGTTATGTCCTTGATTTGCTTGATGCCGGAGATCGTTGGTTCGAATTCAGCAGTTAAGAAGATATGTTAATAAATTAGG
>JAOCPS010771453.1:0-10298 GCA_025505425.1 Graphium colonna
ATATATAGATAGATAGGATACTAGCTATACTTTAGCCCCTCCAAGTCTTTTACACCTATTACCAATCACCCTGTATAATTCGGTTAGGTGATTTCATTTGATTGTATCTAAACGAGATTACAAGTCGTAAAATATCAATAACTAGTTAAAAGCCTAAAACATACACTAACACATAGCGATAAACAAATAATTAAGAAAAATATTGTTCTCTTTTTCATGTATTTTTCCGTACGTTTTTATATGCTGATTATCGTAAAAATTATGCTGTCAGAGAAACTGCAATTATTAAATGTTGTTAAATTTATGTGCTAACATACGTTTCTTTTTATTCATATTGATATTGGATTTAAGCAAAAAAGCAAATGAAAAATCTCAAATTTCACTTCTATATGAGTGTATTCCATTGTGATGAACACACGATACGTACTTGTCATAACTACTTCATGTAAGTTACCTTTGGGATAACAAATAATAATTGATTGAAAGATGTTTATTATTTTGGCAAGGCTCATATTTCAATATACACGTTCATATAAATGCTTTGCTAATTATGACAACTACATTTATACATATAATATTTCTTGAGATTGTCTACGAAATAGACATACTAAATAACTTCTCTACTGATAGGTGTACTGATAGGTACAACCCCCGAAGCTATTGCTCTGTTAAGATTATATTTATTAGAATTTTGTGTTTATTTGTGTACTTATAAGGCATCGCATTGAATACTTTCAAGATAGCTTCCTATTAAGGAATCTTATTAAAAATATTTTATTATACACATAAGTACAATCTATATAAATGAGTAATTTCTTTTTTTAATAAACAACTTTACAGATTTTATCGCGGTTTATTTTTTTTAAAGTTTATCACCCGACGTTTCGAACCCTTTACCACCTGTCAAGTGCAACATCCCTCTACAAGATCCAGGAGTGTACAAGCTTGATTGTGAATGTGGTCTCTCCTATAAAGGACAAACAAAGAGAGCTATAAATACCAGGGTATAAGGTGACCCATAAATGATAATGGGGAAATAATTGCATTTTTTCTTCTTTAAAAGCCATCAATATTTTTCTTCCCTTATTTTGTAAACGCTATTTTAGCTTTCACAACTTCATTGCACTCAGGTCATATAAAGTATACCTACAAATACGAATCTATCGGTAAAATACTCAAAAATATCTTTAATCCTAGTTATCACGATACAAACTCGCTACAAGGTAAGGACATAACTAAATATTATAAATTGTTTACGATCTAGTTGGAATAATGTTTTCGTAAATATAAGAACATAAATAACAATACCTCACCTTGATAGCATATCAGAAAAAGAACTTACAAAAAGGAAAACTGAGCTTTTATACTCAGGAAAAATGAGCTTTGAGTAGCTTTTTCTACAGTTCGTAAAAACTTACATCAAGAAATTCACATCTATTAATTCGAGACCAATTGATTAGCGCGAATAGTTTAAAATAACGTATTTATTTTTTAATTAAGGATTTAAACAACATACGAGTAATAAAAACAAAACCGTAATAGAAATAAGTATTGAGAGATTTTATTGTTAAGGGAAATGATAATAGTAAGCGTTAATAAGAAAATAAAATTTTTATTGGTAGGAAATCAGTAATACTGCCTGACTAGATGATATAATCGGTGTGGAGATATACCGCTCTACGTAGACCTACTGAGTGCTACGGTGTAGACACATGCGTAGCGGCGTAGTTGGCTACGTACTGGCGTAGCACCCGTGTTTTAATTACTAAACATTTAGTTTTCTAGTTAATGAATTAAAATTTTTCAAACTTCCGGGCTCTAAAACTGTTTCTTATATTTTTGTTTATATCGTAAATAGGGATAATCAAAGCTGCCACTAACTGTGTTAATATGCTATAGTTAAATGGAAATTTATACACTAGTACCAAAGACAATGCTATGTAAATAATTGAAAAAGACATAAAGTAATAATAATAATTTAACTTTAGACGTCCCAGCAAGACAATATATCTTACTACTCCCCTAAATAATAATAATACACATTTAAATAATCCAGCAGTAAAAATACAATTCATAATTAATCAATAAATCTATAAATAATATAAAACAATGTAATGAACAAAATTGAGGAACCAAATTAAAAGAAAAAAAATATTTTTAACAAAAAATTACAAAAACCGGTTTCAAGCGCCTTAAAAGTGGACTTGCGAAAAATATCGTGTCCGTTATATTTATTTTTAAATCAAACTACTTATCCAAATTTTATTTTAACTTTGTACGAAGAGTACCCTATAAAAAAATATTCTTTATATCAGTTGATCAGTTGCGGAAATATGTGCGGACATTCCTAAATTTTGTTATTTTTATTTAAAGAAACAAAATTATAAACCGATTTTTATAAAAACTTAATGGAACTATCTACGAAGAATGCTTCATCATATAAAAAAGAATTTTTAAAAAATGTTCATAAATGACGGAGATATGCGCAAAAATACGTATAATCTATTTTTATTTTGATTCAAAATAAAAACTACTACAGCGATTTTTCCGTAAATGTCTTGAGGCCATTCCGGAAGAATACCTCATTAGAATAAAGAATAACTTTTAAAATCGGTTTATAAATGGCGGAGATATGCGTGAACGTACATAAAAAACATATTTACAATTGGGAACCTTCCTCCTGTTTTGAAATCGGTTAAAACAAAAATAATTAAAGATGAAAAACAAGCAATTATTAAAATAACAAATCAAATAACAATAAAAACACACTTATATCATTCATACATTGCCCGTATAACTCATCAATACCAAAGATGTACTAGCGATGCTGGATCATATAAAGAGAATTTATTTTAAATCGGTTAACAACTTGCTGTTGAATCAGCAAACTTGCTTAAAAAAAGTTGCATTCAAATTAAGGACTCCTCCTTTTTGAAATGTCTGTCAATAACTTCAAGTTTATTGAGTAGCTTTTATTTTTCTACAAATATTTTCGTAATATAAACGTATTAATAAAATGTAAGTGTCTATTGTAATTCAAGAATAACAGCTTTTTAACGTGTTTAAAGGAATCGTTATTACTTAACAAAAACTCAATTACCGGATTTGGGTCGAATTAACTCTAAAACGGCTAAACGGATTTTGAGGGGCCTTGGTTATAAATTTTACAAGTTAGGAATAGAATACAACATTTAGTATACAAATTTAAATAAAAAAATAACAATAAAAAATACAATGACAAAAAATCTTATGAATTTTACGGATATAGGAAGCAGGTGTCATATCATGAGATTTTTGATTGATTTAGCTCGTATATTCAAGAATATCGAGTCTTAAAATAAGAAGCAACAAATCAAATGAAATCAAAGAAAAATATGTTTATGCACATTAGCGCTTGCGCGCTATTATGAAAATTAAAGTTCGACATAGAGATTCGTTCATTATAAGCTACCACCAGATCGGAAAGCAGATTCTACTAAGAAGAGCTGGCGAGAAACTCAGCAGTTGCTCTTTTAAAGTGATCTTGGCTTACAATTTTGTATACAATGATTTGCTCTTAAACCTCGACGAGTAACAACAGTACTATGACCACACAGTTGTGTCATCAAAGTATTCAGCAATGCTATAATAATCTTTACTTAAAAGTGTATTTTTAATTTTTAATTTTAATTGCTTAAAAGGTAAGCAACATAGCAAATATTACAAATAAATTTATTATTTTAGTAATAAAATAAATGCAAAAAAAAACTTTAAATTATATGTAATAAAACCCGTAAATGTTTATGTAATATATTGACATATTGTTAGATACTTCTGACCCATACAATGAAGATCTAGGTTTTTGTATTGCATCTCTGTAACTGAAATAAGAAAACATTTACTTTGAAACGGTACTTTCCATGACCTTTGTTGATATTTGTATTGGACGCGAAAAGTAAACCACACTACGGCTGCACAGAGTCACTATTGAAACAATATTCTGCAATGTCAAATTTTAAAGAAGACATTTAATATCGTATTCTAATATTTAAATTGAAAGAAACTGAAGCCCTTGACATTACCTGCATAGAAATTATCTCCTTCAATCCGTTAACCTAAAATATTAATAATGAATACGGAATACGGAATTTGTTATTGTTACGTAAACGTCGCAGAAGAGTTGTTAATCACATATCGATGCCATATTTCGATTTTGAGGTTTACGTGCATTAATAATACTAAATTCGCGATTCTTTGCGTTTGCAAATTATAATATTTATAAAAATAATATTAATATGAATATGAGCTTATTTGTATCTCTTTCAATGTTTAAAGTTGGTAGAGCATAACATCTTTTCACAGCTTTTGCTGCATGTCTACAGCCATGCTCGCCCGGGGAAGTACCACCGCCCTTTATAAAGTCGGCACAAAATAAAGTATGCATAACTTTTGGGGTTGCTGCATGGCCTTGTCTACCTTTTTTCCTATCCAATAAACAACGCATAATCGAGTCTCCATATGTTGCTAGTGTTCATGGACGACGGGATCGCTTATCATCAGGCGAACCACGGCTTTCCACAAAAAAAATGTTAACATTTGAGACATTAATTAAAATTATGTGTTCGTATTTCCATTTACTTATATGGTACAAACATTTGCTGCTTAGATTCAGTTTACTTGGAAAGTTTTCCGGGTGTTTTGGAAATTGATGATTTTTTTTGGATTTCGGATGGATCAGGTTTTGTGAGTTCGTCTTTCTGCGACTGTGTCATCGTCTGAAGCTGTATTCGAGCACGATGAAATTAAGAACCAAAAGGATTGTAAAGAAAATATATTATACAGGTATCGCGAGTAATGTCGACTTAATCTACCTGTGATGTTTCGATCGGAGCAGCGAAGCGGAGTGCATTGCATGGAGATTAGGCCTACAATGGATGGCACGATAAAAATAAACGCAATACGTACTCTACCCCATGGTGGTGTGGAAATGAGTTTTTGGTCAAAACGAATGTTGAAGTAGACTTTGCGGCGCCCGTACGTAAATACCTAAAATTGGAAATTGAAAATATTTAATAAACATAAATTGTAGAAAAAATTATTTAGTTTAATTTATTGTATAATAACAATTTTTATGGTTAAATGAGTCAAAAAGGAGATATTGCTAAAATAATATTTTTAGACGCCATTGTTCCAATATGGCAGCGCGAGCGAAAAAGGTACGTGGTGGCAAAGTTAAAATTCGGAAAGAGCACAAAAAAATTTATACAATTACCAATGTTCAAAACTCCCAGGATACTTTCCAGGCAAAGCTACCAAATGATTGTACTAATATCCTCATACACACAGGTTGGACCACAAAAGTTAAAACTTTGATTGATTGAATAAGACATTGCTGTTTGGTTAAAATGGCTTTGGAGAGAAATAGGTGATATAGCAGAGAAGATGAGATGATACCACTTTTAAGAAATACAACCGGAGCGACATAGTTGTTTTCATAAAAAATCAGGTTAAAACGAATTTACTTATAAAGGTAATTACAGAAACCAACATTAACCGCTTTAGAAGTTTACTTTCGTGGGAATTTTTCTGATATTTTGATATTAAAAACATACTACTGAACCGATTACAAAAAATTATGAGATTGTTTCTAAAGTATTTCTTGTCAGATAAAAATATTAAAATGGGTTTAAAAATGACAGGGATATGCGAAATACCTTATCAGGTAAAAAGGTCTGAATTTGGAACCTTCTCCTTTATGGAAGTTCCTTAAAAAAGAGGAGACCCTAGGTGCATAGGTGATGTACTTAATGCATATTTCTTTTCGAGTACGTATTCATTATCGATATTGAGCTTTTTTTTAAAAAATTGACATATCACGTATAAAATTTCATATGAGGGATATTGCCGAATGTATGCACATTCAATTGAATAAATTTAAAACCGTGCTTGGAATCCCGTTCATGTTAATTTATCACGTTGCTAGCGAGGTAAAACGAATTAGCAATTTTTTGTTAAAGCACTTTTTTAACGCAGCAGATGTGGATAAAGTAGCATCAATTTGTGTAGACGACTTTTCCATCAATTATCTCATATGGATTGTTATATAATGAAAGAGAATAAGTACCTTACGCGTTTTTTTAAATTTCTTACGATGTGTAAAACATTTTTTATTACATGATGAAAAATTAATACAAGTTTATTTTCATACAAAATTTAAAAAACCGACTTGTAAAAAGTGTACTTTCGAAACATATCACCTCCGTTATTTTGGGTTTAAACACGAAGTTTTGATACAATTTTTTTACTACTATTTGTAAAGTATATATCTATTTAAAGTTAGTTAATAAGTGGCGGAGATACTGCGAACGTTCCAAAATTTTATTATTTTTATTTAAAAAACAAAGTAGTGGTCAGTAGTAACTTTGAAATATGATATAATAACCTAAGCTTAGAAAACAATAAAAAAAGGTATATTTCTATAGTACATTTTGCTTAAGAAACAGTAAATTACCAAAAGAACTAGTGAAGACAACTTATCTTTACTCGTTCCAACCATTATTTACAAAGAATTTGATCTCCCTACTATAATATTAGCCCAAAATGATATGAAGAGAGATTCGTTCCTAACATTATAATTCTATTCTTTTTTCTCAATATTACGGTTTGGAACCACAGGGAGCCGCGTTATTTACTGCGGAACTTTTTAATATAAGAGAAAAGTTAACAATTGAAGAACCATTTCTCTTTTCCGCGAAAAAAGCGGGATTTCCATTTTTTTGAAATAGAAATGAAGATTGATGGCGATGAAAATGAAATAAATATGGTTAGAGCGTCTATTTTGCCTAAGGTAGTTTTCCTATATAAATAACCTGAAAGTGGGAAGTAACATTATAATACGCCAATTTTTTATCATAAGGGCTAGCTTATTAAAATATTTCAAAAAAGGAAGAAGTTCTAAATCAAGATTATTCTATTTTTTTAGTGTAAAAGTAAAGTGAAGTAACAGCCTCTTATAGCCACAGGGTAATAGGGCATAGTCCACCACGCGGCCCAAGTGTGGATTGGCGAACTTCACATATCTTAGAAATATTTTTATTAATTCTCAGACATTCAGGTTTCCTCACGATGTTTCTTTTTACCTACGAGCACGTAGTAAATCAACAATTAAAATTGCAATTAAAAATTAATAGGTTTCTCAGGAACTTCAGGCCTGGACGCTGACCTAACACCACCCTATTTTTTTAGTATGTTTGCGCGTATCTCCGCCATTTATAAAACATGATCAACCGGATTTTTAGGTTTTTTCTCTATAAGGGTATATTTCTGTAATGGTCTCAATAAATTTTCACAGAAATCGATTTCGCAGTGTGCTTTGCAGTTAAAATAACGGAATATGCTTTCGAAAGTACACTTTTAAGGCGTTTGAAGTCGGTTACTGCTAATTTTCTGTGAAAAATAGTCTTGCTTAAGTTGTTTCTATTTTAAAGTAAAATATGATTTAGTAATAATTTTTTCAATTTCGCTTTTAACTATAGAAATAACTGAGCAAATATTTGACATATTACATGTACGTTAACAATTATTCCTCCAAAGAATAATACTTTCATTTCTTTCGAATCGTCGATATTTCTGTTTGATATGCTGAAAACATTGAACATTGATTGAACTTCAAATACGATTTTATTTAAAACAAAAAAATTACAAAACAGTTCTACCGTTAAACTAACAATTATTCCTTTTATTAAAAATTATACATTTACTGTCTTATCCATTATCGTGCACTAAACAGTAGTTTCCGCATTTACCCCATATTAGGAGATACGCATATAAACTATTATTGCTATAAGCGCTTCATTATCATATTTCGCTAATTATGTAGCTCACATGGCTATTATTACTCTGTGATATAACCGCAGCTATTAATATTTAGATACGTTGGCTGATATATTATGAACTTCATATTGTAGCGAAGTTTGTTTTTCATTTTGCCACATAGTATTGGGATTATGTTCTTAAGGAACGAAGAAGTTCTCAATTCCTTGTTTTTTTATATGTATGTGAGCTTATTTATCAGCAAGTTTTGAACCGATTTTTTATTGGAAAGAATATGTTAACGAGGAGAGAATAGTTTCTAAAATTAAGTAAAAATGTTATAATATTAAAATACATATGTTTCATGCGCGTTCACTTCTAAGGCATTTGAAATCGGTCTCGTTGTCTTTAATAAAAATAATCATAAAATTATTTGTCATTATTAAGTAAAAAGTAATAATTAAAAAAAATAATTAACTTGTACTGATACTGATTATTTAACGTAATGATTCTCAATAAATAGGAAAATTGCCTTAAAAGAATCGTGGCAGAAAAAACAATAATCCCAAAAAGTACCGTTATTCTACCGTTTTCAGACATTACTCTATATAAATATGGTATTGTGAACTATCAAATATTTGTCAACGTATTTTTTTTCCATTTAAATGTCAATCAGAAATTAATATACCTAAACAGCAGTGTTAATTATGAAGACCTATGCGTAACGATACCATACAAGAAAAGTTACAATTAAAGAATCGTTTCTTTGCACTGCGAAAAATTGCTTTAAGAGCTTCATTACCATATTTTGGTAATTGTGTAGCTCACGTGACTACTATTACTCTGCGTTCCAACCGCAGCTATCAAAATTAAGATACGTTGGCTAAATATATTATTAACCTTATATAAAACTTAAAGTATTGAAAGGTAGTAGAGCATAACATTTTTTTACAGCTTTTGCTGCACCGCCATGCTTTCACGGGGAAGTACCAGCGCCCCTTAATAGAGTCAGATTGAAATAAAGTATGCATGCCTTTTGGGGATGCCGGATGGCCATGTCTACTCTTTCCTTTTCCGGTTCCTATCTCCTCCAAATCCTTAATCCCGACCACATCATATCCAATACACCTACTCTATCTAATCATCCTGGTTAACAACGCACTCGCAACTCTCCGGATGTTGCGTTTGTCTATGGACGACAGGATTGCATACCATTAGGTGAACCGTCTGCTCATTTGTCTTCATTTACGTAAAAAAAAAGTAAAGAAATTAGCTTTTTATTTTTCTATATAGTATTGGGATTATGTCATGTAAAAAAGAAGGGGGTTCTCAATTCCGTATGCTTTTTTTGTATGTATGTGACCTAATTTATTAGCAAGTTATGAACCAGTTTTCAATTTTTTTCTTTTACTTGACAGGAGGGATGTATTTAAGCGGATGAGGTTTTGCACATGTTCCTTTGTGCAAAAACTAAACCTTCAAAAATCGAAATGTGTACGTCTCATCCGCTTAAATACATCCTCCTATCCTGATTACTAACTTACGTTACTACATTGAAAAATAAGTTTTTGTTTATTTGTCACATTGTAGGCAAGTTGAAACAGAGTTACAACGCTGTGTCGAGACGCTTTTTTTTCCAGCAAAGTCCAAATTAGCTATAGTAGCTTCGATTCGCACAGACGACTGTTTAATTAGTAATTCAATAGAAGCCTTCTTTAGTAGTCAAACATAAAATCATTGCTATCAAACATTTAGTTCATTTGTAATCAACTTCAAAAACGATAATGATTCTCACTTCGGATGTTTACATTTTTTTATGAACGTTTGCGCATATGTTTTATATCATCTATAAATCGATTTTAAAAATTCTTTTCCATCTGATACAGTATTCTTCATTAATCGTCTCTAGAATTTTCAGAAAAAATGATAAAGTAGATTGTTTTTAAACGAAAATAACAAAATATACGAATGTTCACCTATATCTCCGCCTCTCATGAAATGATTTTAAAAATATTGTTTTTACTTGATAGGCATATCCACAATGGTGCCACATTTTTTTCTATAAAAATCGGATCAGTAGTTTGTTTTGTAAATAAGAGAAAATATGTGTTTCGAAAGTAAAAAATGTTTACTTCAAAGTGCGTTTGAAGTCCGTTTTTGTAATTTTCTACCTTCTATAAAACTGTGAATGTTATAAAAAATTTTATGAAAGAAAAAGTTTTCATTTTACGGCAATGGCCTTTAAAACAGTAAAAGCCTTAAAACGTAAATCATGTCCGTAAATTCTTAAATTCTGCGAGTTTGCTGATGTCTGAAGGTGTTTGAAGATCACTACCTCTTAAAATATTTTATGTTACGTTACTTTAATAATTTTCCTTTTTTTAAGCTCTAGGCTTCATAAAAAAATTTGACATTTGCTATTTTTATATTCTTTTTATTAACATTTTAAGGTGTTCGACCGATCATTTTATGAATTATAATAATTTCTGCCATACATGTAATATATA
>JAOCPS010771564.1:0-10297 GCA_025505425.1 Graphium colonna
TTATGCCCCCCCCCCCCCCCCTCCCCCCTAAACTTTGAGCTAACTCGATTGGGCTATTAGTCCTTACATAGATAAATGTTGCTTAGGTACCTTTCTTGTCATTTGAGTTTGGCATTTTGTAATTAAATTTGTATCTAGTACTTTTGCCCATATCATCCGACGGTCATCTTGATTTGAACAATTTTTTTTGCGTTATATTATTACATATTGATTATTTCTGGAGTCATTAATCTTTTTCCAGTCTTGCACATTTGCATATTTCCAGGTTCCAGGTATCATTTTGCTGTTTATTCATGTTTATGGAGCGTAATTGTCTTGAAGTTATTTTGCTGTTATACCGAGACAGTAGTTGACGGAAGAACCATATGTCGTCTGATAGATAAAAGAAATAAAACATATATAATCGTAAATCATTTTTAGTTTTGTCCCATAAATAACCTCGCATAAAACGTTTTTGTAGAGAAATGTTAGCAAAGGAGCACTTTATGTTAAGTGATTCCGTTGGCCACGGCAATCTTCTGGAATTTAACCCAAAGAAATTCAAATACCAGCTTGGAAAAATATAAAAATAATAATATATCCTTTTATTGTAAACAATTTTTAAATGGAAAGTAAGTGACTCGAACAATTTAAATAATATGAGGACATAATTATGGCAAAAATTTAAAAAATAATTGGGATGACGACTACTGTTAATAGTCTCTACGTCCAGGTTGGATAATAAAAGCCAATTTCATTTTGAATCTTTAAAAATTTACTATACTGTAAGTTGATTTAAATTGATTCTCTTGATTGAATGCTGTATCCTGATGAAAACAATTGGCAATCATTATTGACATCCCCAACTTTTTTTTCAGATGTTATTCATTTCTTACCGTCAGCTAATGGGAAGACGATAATCATGTATCAGGATTACACGTTTTCGTATATGAACGGGAAGAGGAATCTGCGATGCTCCCGGAAGCTGACGAAGCACTGTAACGCTCGCCTGACTCTGGACTCCCAAGGGAACATTGTCTCTGCCTTTACTGAGCACAATCATCCACCGCCAAAATTACACCGCACCGCCCAAGGCCTCTATATCAAACTACAGTAATGTAGCATCTAGCTGTCTTAGATATTAACAGTAGCAATATTTATATTTTAGTAGTCATAGTGGTAATATATTCCTAAACTCTCCTACTTAAAGACATTTTAAGTCGGATATATTAGGATTTCCGAAGAAAATGAGTGGTTACGTGAGAGTGTAAGAATGGCCACCTGGCAAACGGGATGTCAGGCATATTTTACATTGTTTTTGTGTGTAGAGTGGTAGTACCTTTCCTGTTAAGTGGCTGTCTA
Source organism: Graphium colonna (assembly GCA_025505425.1). Lineage (NCBI taxonomy): Eukaryota > Metazoa > Arthropoda > Insecta > Lepidoptera > Papilionidae > Graphium > Graphium colonna. The sequence continues at coordinate 1,342 of JAOCPS010771564.1, forward strand.
ATTGTTGGGAGAGCTGTGTTATGTTTTGTTGTGTTGTGATCTGAAAGACTTTTTAACCCTTTAACTTAATGTGCAAACCTTTAACTTGAAGCTATATAAGTAACAAATGTCCGTATTTTCATATCGATGGCAATTTATTTCTTGAAACAGATTGAACTGATTTTGGTTACAACCTGGTGTCATGGGTTTAAAATTTCTGTGTGCTGTTATGTCGTAGTGAAGTCAGGGTAACACCTATTAGGTCGTTAACCGACTGCCCGAAATTTAAGATGATCCATGTGTCGGATGGGTATGTAATAAGTCGATCCCAGTTATCAGACAATTGTTAAAGGTGTTCTTGACAACCGTAAATCGTTTGTTAGCGTGCCATCTTTTGTGACTAATACACTAGAATTAATTTCGGCTGTTAATACTTGTAGACAATATAAGTAAGCCTCCTCAGTGTTTTATATTCCTTGGAGTGGTTTGAGTAGCTTTAGTGAGATGATTTGAGCCTATAGTATGATTATTGTGTATGCATAATAATTTTATTCTTTTAGATAACTTTTATGTAATAATTCTTTAGTAACACAAATTTTGTGAATTATATATGATATTATTATGTATAAGCGTCCTATAATTGACTTGAGAAATAAAATATTTTTAATAGCATTATTCTTTTTTATTTGTTTCTTACTATTGAAAACATTATTTTCCTTCGTAGATCAGCGCCAGGGGCGCTTGAAATTACTAAGATCTCGCAGCACAATAGTGTAAATAATCGTCATTGAAATCATAATTTCGTCTGATATAGTCGATTCAAATTTTTAATCAATAATGTAGATAAACCGTGATTTTGTTCTTCTAGTTCGTAGTAATAGGTTGTGAATACTGCCTTTTCTACGCCTCTCGCCTCACCATCTCAAGCTCGGCTCGTGTTTTCTTTCCAGACGTTCTCCATTTTTTGCCTACTCTCGGCGGTAAACAAATAATAATGTACCAAAACTACACGTTCTCTTACATCAATGGCAAACGCAAGTTGCGCTGTTCCAGAATGTTCCGTGGGAAGTGCCCGGCGCGAATCGCCTTGGATCCAGATGGGAATATACTGCTGGCACAGACTACCCACAACCATCCACCTCCCATTTACCATGTAACGGCCGAAGGCCTCTATATTAAAGTAAATAGTTAAATTATCGATTGTCATCTCATTTCATTCATAAGACCTTTAATTTATTTATTTTTCATCATAGTGCCTTTACGTAGATATCCGAATAGAATGACTTAAAGAATAAATCCGAGACAATTTATATTCATTATTATTTACTTGCATTTTAGTTATAGTTAAAATAGAATGCGTAATATACTGATTCTTCATATTGAGCCGATGCTAGCTCAATTCAGTGGAAAGAGACATTTTTCTGAGTTTGTAGGTATTTTATTAAATTCTTGTGGATAAATTAAAATTATACTAAATTTATACTCAAAGAAATTAAACAACATGAATCGGTATATATTTAGTTCATAGAAATCTATGGAAGGTAAAGCGATCATATATCACTATCCGTTTGTGCAGCGTCGTAAAAACTTATGAGGATTTCAATAGCTCCGATTTCAAAATTGGTAAGGTTCGCGATATTGCGTCATATCTCTTACCTCTTATGAGGATTGATCTTGATCAAATGAGTGTTATCTTCTTCCAGATGGCATCCGTATTTTGTCAACACTCGATGGCAAACAAATCTTATTGTACCGCAACTACACATTCTCTTATGGCAACACCAAACGTTGTTTGCGCTGTTCCAGAAAGGACCGAGGAAAGTGCACGGCCCGTATCTCCTTGGACCACGACGGGAACATACTCTGGGCACGCACGGTCCACAACCACCCACCCCCAATGTACCACATAACTACTAAAGGCGTCTATGTAAAAATAAACAGATAAAATCCCAAAAGACTTTAAATTCCCATCCCAAATGAAAAATGAAATACCCGACTGTCTAAAACTTACCGTTAGTATATTTATTTTTGTTCTTTATTAATACTTTGAATAATGTACATTGTATAAATTCTCACAACAAACTTTTTAAATCCTTCATTTTTGCATTTATATTTAAATCAATCACATTGTAAATATCTAACATTGATAAATAATAAATTCCCTTCAAATGTGTGGCTACAAGGGTTGTTATTAGTAGCAATACTGTGGACAAAGACAAACCTAAAACGTATTATGTATTCAATGTAGTGTCGATCGCGAATTGTTTATTTTTATAACATTCATTCGAATTGAACAATTGAGCAATAGCTATAACTCAGTCCCTTTTCCAGAACACCACTATCGTATCCTGCATCTGCCGACGATCGGCGGCAAGAGTATTATCATGTACCAAAACTACACCTTCTCCTACCGCAAGGGAAAGACGCTGCTTCGCTGCTCGAAAACCATGAGGGGCAAATGTCAAGCCAAAATCCGTTTGGACAACACTGGGAATATCCTGTACGCAGACACCAACCATAACCACCCACCTCCGAGGTACTGCAGAACGATCCAAGGCTTGTACGTTAAGGTCTTTGGCGACAAAAACTAGTAACCTGATCTCACATATAAAACAATTTCGCCTTCAAACTTGACAAAGTATCTGTCTACAGGCTGCTACTGCAGAAATATTTGAAACCTATTTTGCAGCACGTTTGAATAATTTAGGATATTATTTTATTTGAAATATTGTGTACTTCAACCTCGTTTTGTGCGAATCAATGTTTCGGAAACGAGAATTCATTTGCTTAATAATTAGGCTGACATTTTGTGCATCTTGTTGGATGTAGTACGATTTGAAACCTTTGAATACTTAAGATTTAATAGTGTATTAATTAAACTAAATGTTGATATCACTTAATTACCTGATTTACAATATGGATTGTTATTTGTAGGATTTTTATTTAGTACATTAGACATTGGAAAAGAGTTTCACTTCCTCTTTATCTAATAGGGGAAGCTTTAAAGAAACCCTATGTGATATTTTTTTTTGGATTGTTTCATCGATTTGTTCCTTTTCGTGTGCGTTTAGCTGTGAAAATTTTTACCCAAAAGTGCATAATTGTAATTTATCTTTCCTCATAATAAAATTGCTTCTTCTCCCTAAGGATACTATCTTTATCTATTATTTATACTTTATATGTTGTTGTTTTAGTGAGTTCTGTCTTATCAATCTCCAAATTCAATTGTCAATTTTTAGTCAACAGACTATAAATTAACAATTGAACTACATACTATATTGACTACTGACTAGAAATTGCTAGTTGAATTTGGAAATTAACTGTATTTAATTAAACCTAGCAAATCTTTCAGATCAACTACAATACATACCAATTAACAATGGTAAAAGACATGTTATACTCTATCGGGGATACTCGTATTCGCGGGTCAACGGCAAACTGTATCTAAGGTGTTCCCGTAGATTAGCCGGACACTGCAAGGCAAGAATCACCTTGGACACACAGGAAAGAATACTCCCTTTATCGTCTTACCTCGAACACAACCACCCACCACCACAGTTTGTCAAATCAAAAGACGGTTCATACATAAAAATCCGATAAACACAATTTATAATCACAAATATATAATGCAGAGACGCTGGATTAGTTTAACCGCAGTCACTGTTGGTAAACGACAGTAGTATGCTGTGTAAAGGAACTTTATTATTTTAGGTTGACGCCCACGATTTTGTCAGTGTGGATTTTTAAACTATTCGCTGTATATTAAAACATTACAAAGCTTATTTGCTCATATTGGTTTATTTTATTTACGAGAATACTACACATTTTAGAATATAATCCCGTTTCGTGACTAACGGTGTCAAGAGTAAAACACATCGGGAATTTAAAACTATTTTATTTATTAGATTGTTTTTCCTTACTTAATTGTTTTAAAGCTATCTTACTTACTTGCATGCTGTGTTTACCTTCGAACTAGTTATACATTACTAAGAGCCAATTTTTGACATTGTTTTATGAACTTTATGTATAACTACTGGTGAACCAAATAAAAAAAAAACAAAGGTAATTTAATAAAACCCGCAAAACTGATTTTATTTAACAACCTGTATGCTTATGCTATGAACTTTGATCAGAATCAGTCCCATAGTTTTTGCGCGAAGTTGTATCGAACATACCCAAGCTTCCACATTAGTTAATTACAATAAAAACAATACCCTTGTTTTAAATGTTTTGACAGTTTTACTTTTATTATTCTTCAGTTGTCTTGATCATCATTATTATACAAAGGCTGTTGAAATAATAATGGAAACAGCCTTAAGACATTCATATATTTGGAAGCTACTGCTAAAGTAGATCTCCATCTAAAATTTTCCTGAATATAAGTTTTGCCTCGCTTATGAGGTAATTGGAAACGCAATCGAAGAAATTCTGAAAAACTGGATTTACTTATACGCTAAAAGGTTGGAAAATCAACTTCCTCAACAGCCTTCTGATGTCAAAGGTGTCTAAATACAGCAGTTATCGTTGATGTTCATGGAAATCTCTGGTTATAATAAATAATTTATCATGTAATATGAAATTATATTACAGATACCGTACACTTCCTGCCGACAGTTGGAGGGAGACAGATTATCATGTATCAGCAGTACTCTTTTTGCTTAGTAAGGAATAACACACACAATAAACACTACCTGCGATGCTCCCGAATGTGGCGCGGGAAATGTGAGGCCAGGCTCATCCTGGATAAAGATATGAACATACTCAAGTCGAAACTACCGCATAACCATCCACCTCCGAACATTGTGAAAACCCCCAAAGGACTTTACATAAAGATTAATTAGTAAACAAACTTTGTCTACAAGCAAAAAAAGACCAAAAATTATAATCAAATATGTAAGATAGACTTAGAAATAAATTATCTCTGTTTAATATTTGCCAGTGACTGACAAGTCTTTTTTTTATTTATTAGGAGTCTATAGCACTTACTCGAGCGATAAATATGAAATAGGGAGATATCCTATATGTTAATTGATTGCAAAAGAAACATAAGAAAATTTAAAGATCAAGTTGGTGTAACATTTTTTTGCTGTAAAATCTTTTACCGTACATATACGTTAATTGTCGGAGCTTTCAAGATACAAGAAATTTTGTTTGTTCTAAAATTTTACTCGTGATTTTTCATGGGTTCAACGAAATGATACCGTAATAAAAGTAAATAATAATAAATTGGTGTTTTTTAATGAATTAATTAAATTAAAATATAATACCATGGCTTGGCAAATTCGTTTGTGACATTCCTAATACCACAAGAGGAGTGCTTCTTACAAACCCGATTTGATTTTTATACAAATTCTTTGTGGTTGCGTTATCTATTTTTTAACATTATTCATCGAAATTTGCTAATATTTAAGTAAATCATATTTTACTGTTTGTAATATTAGAAATATTAGCAACACGTTTCGCAAATTAAATTCAATTTAATGTTTTCAACTAGTATTCTTAACACTTTCTTAACCGACTTCAAATAATGGTTTTCAATTCAGACGTTTATATTTTTTATTAAGTATTAAATTAAAAAAAAATATTATTTTTATCTGGTAAACGATATACTTCTAAAATGGTCCCATAAAATTTTCAAAAAAATTGTAATAGACATATAGATACGCATTTTACTTTTATAGACTATCTCTAAAAGCAATGTTTAGAAGATCTTATAAAAAACATTTACCTGATCCAGCTGAGGTCGCTACTATCTTTCATAAAAAATAGGTAGAATTGAATTATGAACTGACCTATCTTTTAACTTGGTCTAATTTGTACACATAAAAATTCTTTCAAATCAGTTAAGTACCTTCTAAGTCTAAATGCATACGGAAATTTTAAAAATAAAAATATACACGAAATTAGCTGGTTACTAACTGCATACTGCGTCTAAAATTCGACGTCCGAATCGAGGAAAAAACTAAAAATATTATTGTTACTGATTTTAAAAATGTATATACATATTGCTTTGAACTAAATTACAGGCTCTGCAGTACCTCAGCTACAGTTTCTGCCGACGAGTGGAGGGAAACACATCATCATGTATCAGCAGTACACTTTTTGCTTCGTGAGGAACAACAGATATAGCAAACTCTACTTGCGATGTTCTAGCATGTGCCGGGGAAAATGCGAGGCCAGGCTAATCCTGGACAGAGATATGAACATATTGAAGTCAAGATTGCTGCATAACCATCCTCCGCCGAAAATTGTTAAAACCTACAATGGGTTCTACAAAAGGGTTAAACAGTAAAGAACCTTGTCTACAAATATGGGAAGACTGTAGATAAAATTTAAATTTTGATGTTAACTGCTTACTGGAGTAGCCCAGTCTCTGGGCGCTTCAATTCTGTTTACTCGAGGGTAACCTGATTTCGATCACCGGAGCGGGCACCAATGAAATTGTTAATTTTCTATTTGCAATGTTAAGTGCAGACTTACCACGTGCTCTGCGGTGAAGGAAAACATCGTAAGGAAACCTGCATATCTAAGAAATATTTTTCTGGGATATGTGAAGTCCACTAATCCACACTTGGGTCGCGTGGAGGCCTTTACCTCAAAATCAAAAAAATCATAAATACTTACTCACAAAGTCTGAAGAAGATGTTCAACGTGTTAATTGATTTTGATTGGCAATTTAAAATAAGCAAGTTTATATCAGATTGTTGTGTTTCTATAGTAAAATCTCTTACGCGCATGTAACTTAATTCTCGTTATTCTCGACATTGAAAATTTCACTATTCCTTTATGGAAAGTTAAAAAAATATTATGCTGCACTTAAAATAAAAGTAAATTATACTAAAGTGGTGTTTCTTATCAATAAATGTATAAAGGATGAAAATTAATATTTGTTAATATTATTTTTATGGACACTAATTGTAAACTATCTCTCAAATTTAAACCCCGTGACACCGAGGAATACTGACATCCATCCTTCCAACTTTTCCAGGCCCATCGAAATTTCTTAGCTCCTAACTCCTACCGAACCGTTTTCTTAGTGTTACATAATTTTATATATATTAATAAAAAGATCCTATATCTTTAATGTTTTATTGAATTGTAATTGTATCTAAGCCGGAAACGTATTATATGACGGTTTATTTACGGTACAAAAGTCACTTACATATAATATTTAATACTTAACAGCCGCTTTATTCAATGGGTATTGATTGAGTCACCGATATCTTCTTGGTGGAGCCATTATAAGTAAAAAAAGAATAAAAATCTCGAGAAAAAGACTGCAAAACATTATTGTACTTTTTATATTTACTGATATATAAAATGCATACAAATAGTCTTAAATTGTTTTACAGATACTGTACAGTTTCTGCCGACGGCTGGAGGGAAACACATCATCGTGTACCAGCAGTACTCTTTTTCCTTCGTCAGGAACGACAGATATAGCAAATACTACCTACGTTGTTCAAGGAGGTGCCAGGGAAAATGCGAGGCCAGGCTCATTCTGGATAAAGATATGAACATATTGAAGTCAAAATTGCTGCATAATCATCCTCCACCGAATATTGTAAAAATGTCCAAAGGGCTGTACATTTTAATTAAATAAGTAAGAAAAACTTTGAAAGAAAGTATGTAAATTTCAATGGCTGCTACTGACTGCTAAAATATTTTTATTGGGTGTGTAAACGTAAGAGAAGGGACGTGTCAATATGTTAACAATACGATTTATTAATTAAAAACTATAAGTAAATTTAAATTCAATAATATTAAACTCCTTCTAATATTATATTATGAATCAAAAAAATCAAATCAACCCGAAGAACCTTTGTACATTATATGATAATAAATAGTTTTAATATACCTTTAGACATATTTATTCATTTTACTTTTAGACATTGCCAGTTCTCTATTAGTAATATTTATAATATTATACATCAAATAACTACCTCACCCAGCAGACTTTGTTCTACTTCGCTTAAACAGAAAAAAGAGTTTGAAATGAGATAAGAACTACCGTATATTTTAAGCGGGGTCAAGTTTTTAAAGTAGCATATTCCAATACATCATTCATACAGCTCCTGCTCAACGGCCGCGGTCGTCCGGAGGCGTACCACCGCTCTATACAAAACAGTAACCGTAAAATGCATGGCGAATTGGATTGCTGGATGGACATTCTTACCCTCTTTCCTTTCCCTTTCAAATATTCCTGACTGGGTCAGGACTCAAGGTTTGCTTTAATATCCAATTACCAAGGTCGTCGTACACGGAACTTCTCGATGTTGTGTATGATCTAACATCAGGTCAGCCGTTTGTTTGCTTTCAAGCTTTGGCCATAATTACATACGCAAAATTTCACCAAAGTTAAGTAATTTCAAAGTCTATAGTGACCATACGTCAGTCTGCTAGATACTGAATGCTTAATAAAAATCTGTGGAGAATCTCTCTGACACCGACAAGTAATGTTAACTGATTTATACATGAATGTGAAATTATATTACAGATACTGTACAATTCCTGCCGACGCTTGGAGGGAAGCAGATAATCATGTACCAGAATTATACCTTTTGGACGGTCAGGAACAAGTCGCACAGCAAACTGTATCTACGCTGTTCCCGTATGACCCGCGGTAAATGTGAGGCCAGGATCATATTAGATGCAGATATGAACATATTACGATCGATGTTGGTGCATAACCATGGGCCGCCAAATATTATAAAAACCCCCGACGGACTTTATATTAAAGCTGTATGTTAAATTCTACCAATACAATTAATCAAAATCATTATCAAATTTTTAATAAAACAGAAAACAAACTATATAAGGGATGTATATTTAATTAAATAATGCACAGTAGTGTATATATATATTCAACAAAATATTTGTAAAATGTATAGAAATAGGTTCACACTTGATTTGAAGTTATGCTCCCAAACAAATTCTTTTAGAATTTATAGTTCCACCTGTGAACGTTGCATTTTCC
>JAOCPS010771785.1:0-19394 GCA_025505425.1 Graphium colonna
CCTAAGAAAAACTGACGTTTTCTTGAAAATCTCGAGAGAAAAATTAAAAACACATCTAAACCTTAATTTATTATTATCGTTGGAATCCTTTATGCCTGATAAAATGGAATGAGTTACATTCCATTTTATCAAGCATAAAGGAAATGGAATGTAAATGCATAAAAATATATGAATAAAATATGTTATAAAGTGATATCATAACCAAAGATAAAACTAATACATGGCGACTGGTGAATGACCGTCAATATTCAACGACGTTATATGTAAAGATCATATATGAAGAATAAAATTATTATTAAAAATATATTTTAATTTATCACCGAGCAAACATAATTTTAATCCAAAAAAATATTACGCAATTCCTGTTCGCCCTAACGGATACGGCATGGCCGGAGTGGCTGGGAGGTCGATGACCTGCGGCGAGCTTAACTGTATAGGCACCACGCTCTACCGCCACACTTCATTCATTTCGGGTAAAACTACGTCCCAAATTTTATTACATAAATATGATGGCCATCGAGTACCGAGTTAAAGTAAAAAAAAATGTATTAAGTGTTTTTTTAATATCGTTGGTGACTCATCAATCATCCTGGATATGTTATATATATGACTGGTGAGTTAGTTTCAATATACGTTATATGTAGGGATAATATATAAAGATCATATATGTAAAAAAAAACGTATGCGTCTCGGGACGCCCGACAAAAGTGATAATTGAAACTAATTTAAGTTGAACTATTTAATACAGCTAGTACTGTGGGTTAGAGTGAGAGAAGAGGTCCAGATAGACTGGCGCCGTAGAGCATTACGTGACCACGGACATTACCCTTTATAAGAAGCTATCACTTCAATAAATATTAATTTACCACTGAGTAAATGTAATCTAAAGTTGACGTATGTTCATCCCAGCCGGAGTGGAAGACGGGGGTCTTCGACCTGTGTCGAGCGTACAGCTGATCAGGCGCCGCACTGAGACAAGCGTGTACCGAGTGCTCTTCTGAATTATCGTTAGTGACTCACCAATCACTCTGTATGTATGTGTATATATATTTCAATAGATATTTTTATCATGTTTACTTATTCTCTTTCCACAAAAAAAAAATTATTGCACGACAAATTTTAAATAACATTTATGACATTTTTACAAATTTTATATTATAAGCATATAATATTCCATGATATATATTCTCAACATGTAAAATATAACAGATAATATTATAATAGACATTTCTTCATTTGACATTCTATAACTTTAAGGAATAATTAGTCCCTCAACAACATGTTTATTTTTGTCTAAATAGCTATTTATACTTAACTGCTACATACATTTGGACTAACAAAAATATTCAATATAATAACATTCTCTATTTACTAATAAAGGTCGATTTAAAAGGAACAACATTACAAATAAATAAGTACAATTATATGGTTCGCACTAAATCCCCATGGAGAAAATACATATTTTATATGATTTCGTTTAAATTCATAACATCATGTAGCTTTACAAGCACCTGACAAATGGTAACATATCTATATGATTTACAATTTATTATTATCTAACAACGTGTTTCTTTAAAGCGATTTATATCGCATCCATCACAGTAAATTCTATGTGTACTGAATTTGTATTATGCCAGTGATAAATTATCATGTAATAAGAAATTATCACTTCTTAACTAACACTTAGGCATTAGCTTTGTAAATATGTTTACTACTGCTATATTTGTCGTCCATGGTCAAAATACGCCATGCTTGGCCTTTTCCCTAATTTTTATTCAATTAAATCATAGTTTATATAAACTATGTATACATAATTTAATAGAGAGGTAATAATATGCATTATTAAGTTTCGATCTCAAAAAGCTTTGCTAAATTTAAGCTAAAATTTACTCACGTTGCAACTATTAATTTAAATTGTACAATTAAGCTTATCATTCCGAGTAAGTTTGAATATTGAAGTGCACAGAAATTGTGTAGGAAGAACACAAGAGTTTACACAAAACAGTTCCGAAACATATCAGAGCAATATATGTGGCAAATAGATTGTCTTACAAAATTCTTTAATTAACTCTAAAATGTCCTTAGGGGCTATGCGTTAATTACGTAAAGGTTAAGGTGGGGGCTAAGGCTAAGGCTTGGGGTGAGGGTTTAGGAAATCTTTACACAATATGTATGTAAAGATCTTCTTAACTCCCCCTATCCTAACTACATGTCCATACATGACCTTAGAAGGAGTGGGATAAAACTATGTCTTACTCGACCATCTTCATTTTATGATGTGCAATTCGATTTATATCTTATCAAATTTTATAGCTTATTATTAATATTTCAATTTCTTAAATGTGTTACTTTTTATAACTTTTTTTTAACTCCAAAAAAAATAATTATGGCAACATTTATTCTGAAAAAGATACAATGTTACGTATGAAGGAAAGGTCAGAATCCGCCAAAAACATCCTTACGTAATTAAAGAATGGCCCTTAAAGTCCAACAGATTTGCCATAAACAAATGCAACTAAAGATTTAAAATTTTGTTAATATAAACATATATTATATATAAAAATAACAAATTGAACATTGTAAAAGATAAATAGTCGGAAATATGTGGAAATACTTCATTTGCTAGAGTCATCACAGTAAAACAAATGCATTAACTCCCGCCTCTTACATAAATGCTGTATATTCTTCTAATAATTATTGATGATATCTACATTTCTGCACAAATAGATAAATTCTTTATTTTTTATATATTTAAGTACTTTACTGCGACACACTAAAATATTTTATAAATTGAACTATGTTTTCATATACTGTGTGTTTCTTTTTCCCTTTGCACCAAATAGTACACTGTAATATTATATTAAACATGAGCATTTCAATGCTGAACAATGCATTTGACTACTTTTGTGTCTTATATCTTATTGAATAAAGTAAATTTCCTTTAAAATATTCTTATTAAGTACAATATGTTGCTGCCCGCATATAAAATAACGAGTACTAGAATTCACTAGGTATTAATTACTAATTCATAGCAGCTGGTCAATCTATTTTGGAATTCTTGAGGTAAACACATAATAATAATAATATAAATGACATTTCGTTTCATCAAAAGCTGTTTTTTTTCTCGTGATTATTTACTCTTGTGAAGTGTTAAATCTATATTGGTATAGCATCGGCTCTACCAATTCAGATTAAAGTAAACAAAACTTTCTATATAGAAAGCATATAGCTGCAAAGACAACCTCATACAGAATATATATTTTGTCTATATTACATACATAAGCTTGTAATACGTTCATTTTGATTAGGCGAATATATATATTTCATTACATAAATGTAATTCAAATGGGTGTACAAATTCAATAGTGCAAAGCGGAAACAACTGAAATGCCCTTATACAAGAAGAATAAAATATTTGTACCTTCGCAAAGAAAACATAACAAAATGGCACTAAATATTCAATATACTTATGGCATAGTGATAATAAATAATAGGAATGTTTTTCTCATAATACAATAAACATCTATGTATAAATAAAATGCTTTCAGGCAAGACATTGTTAACAACGGAATGTGAATTCTCCTTGTGTAGACCTACTGGTATTAACTTCATACTGGTATTATCGCATAGCTTCATACTAGTATTAACTGCCTCCATAGTAGATCACTGAGACATCTTTAGCTACTTTTACGTTTTGTTTTTTTTTAAATAGAATTTTAGGCTTTACTCAAGAGGCTGAAGCAAAATCGTTCTAAATAAGTCGGCTTAGCCCGTTATTAGGACTTTAATTATTAAACTAATAATATAGATAAGGAGAAAGACGGCTATACTTTACTTTTAAACAACGACAGGACGCAAACATTGAGCTTCAAGTTTATATTTTTTAATACTTTATCATTTTCCCCTTGGTTATTCCATCACATTTCAAAAACAATGTCTATGTGTGAGCACGTTACTTAAATTCAAGATTATTTTTACACAATAACTCTATTTGACATACAAGGATTACATTTATTAAATACTTACATTTTCATGCTCATTGTGTAATGGCGATTTGTTTTTAGGATTCATTTGTTACCAAATTTTTACACAAAAATTTATTGAAATAATATTTAGAACATTATTTATGTCCTTCATACATTTTACTAGCTGCTTTCATATTTGTAAATAGTCGTTCTTGCAACATTTTTCGTCATAGCTATGTATCCTAAAATCCTTTTACGATTAATGGACTACTATCCAACACTAAAATAATATTTCCATTCGACTACTAGTCCGTGATACTAAGATTAACGCTTTCAACCAAACAAACAAACTTCAGCTTTATAATGAGTATTAAACAAACTTTAACATGTTCCAAACTTTCACGCCTTTAAGAACTAAACGTAATAAATAAAGCCAGTCAGTTAATGCCGGTAGGTCTACACGTGCGGACGACATAGATAATAACACATATATACAAAATACTTATATCTTGGTTAAGAGTCCGTCCAGTTCGAGGACCTCTGGCACCTCGATGTCCTCCAAACGGATGGAGGAAGGATTGAAAGGAAACTGGACGGAGAATATCATCTTCGTGTCCATGAGCAGGTTTTTCTGAAAAAGAAATATGAAAAGTTATTATACAACGGCGTAGTGGGTTTGCTATGGCATAAGGAAAATAATATATATTTTGTACTACTAAACGGGCAAGCATTATAACGATGTCCTATGTAAATACATAAAAGAAAAAAGTTACTGGCTTTGATATTAAGTTCGGCTTTTGTACTTGATTGTTGATAAAAAGTAAACAAATAAAATAAATAAACCAATCATAAAAACGACTCTACTGATATGAACCAAAAATGTAGGGTAAAAAGACAATGCCCATTTTTATATGGACTATCATTCCAAGTTGCATCAAGTTCAAAGATTTTTTTTGTAGACTAGATTCATTAAATCAACTCCTACATAAGTTTTTTTCGTAAAGAAAACCCGGGTTTAGGAGATATTTGATAAAATCTAAATATCGATTCATAGAAAAAGGTCTACATCTCTATGACAGATTGTTTAAACGTCATGTAGGTAAAGTAAAATTTATACTTTTATACTTTAAATTAAATTCCCTGTTCAAATATCAAATCTCTGAAGTGTAATGTCGTAATAATAATGGAAAAATAATTACTATATAATTTTGATCCTCCTTTGAATAGAATAATTTTGATAGAGACAAACGTAAATAAATTGTTTTGTCTGAATTGATCTGATTGCGTTAATTCGAATACATCAAGTTAAAAATAATGATATTTGAAAATATTGTCTGATAGGAATCGTGGACATTATAGTAGAATGTTAAAGAAAGGGAAGAAGGAGGACGGCGGATGTTTCTGGAAGAGAAGGAAGAGATGAAAAGAGAAATATGGGAAGGCAAACGTTCACTTTAAAAGGGTGAAAAAAAGTGCCTGAAGGGAGTCATATATCGACTGGTTTATGAAGAAAGGTAAAGAAGCGACGAAGGAGGAAGATGGATCGTTCTGGAAAATAGTCTTGCTAGAAAGAACTGTATAGTCACCGGCTCGTCGGGAGCGTCGGGCCCCGCCCGCTCCTGCATTTTCTTTTGGATCTCGTGGATGAACTCCCTCGTCACCTTCACCTCGTACTCCTCAGCCGGCGTGTAGATGTTCAGGATCTGGAGATATTCCACCAATCTTTACTTAAAGATTTATATCAACGTTTACATTTTTTACAAGTCTTATATTTATTTATTGTTAAAAGCATCACAAAGTAGAACAACAACGTTATTAAGTACAATACGTAAGAGTTATTTTAAAAGCGATCACATAAATAAAATAGAAATAAAAAAAAAGGTAAAAAAAGCATTCTGTTGAGAATTTTAAAAAGTAACATTAAAATAAATACAAATAACATACAATAGTGGTAAAATAATAGATGTCAAATTTTTAAGTAAGTTGCTACATTTAGCTTCCTTCTGAAAGGACAATGCCAATTTTAATATGGCAAACCGTATCAAGTTGTATCAAATTCAAACATGTTTTTTTGGAGACTAGGCTTTTATATTAGCTACTACAAAGTTATTTTCATAAAAAACCCGGGGTTTCGGAAATATTTGATAAATTCGAAATAATATTCATAGAAAATAGCTTTTATTGCATTCTACAACACTATGACAGATTGCGCAAACATCATGTAGGTAAAGCAAAATTCATACTTTTATACTTTAAATTAAATTCCACGTTTAAAGTCAAATCCATAAAGCAAAAAGTCTTAAAAAATTATGAAAACAATTACTATATAATTTTGATCTTAATGCAAGAGAATTCTTGGTACTAGGTTTGGGTTAGGGGCATCCTTTCAAAGATCATATCAAGCTCGGGATTTCTTATCACTAAACAATTTTAACTACGACATATTCTTGAAAGAGCTTTGTTATAGGAAACAAATATAATTAATTAAATATAAATTACACATTAAAAAAACCTTTCGACGATAAACTAGATAGAATTAATGATTATATGAATGCTTAATGAATCTTGTCTTATAACAGATAACTAAGAATACTCTCAAAATTACTTTCAAATGAAAAAAAAAACGTAATGTGACACAGGCAGACACACCAAGCTTACAGCATTCTTATTGCGTCAGGGGTTGAAGACCGCATAAAAAAAATATATTTCTTACATTGAGACCGACATTTTTTTTGTTAGTAAAATAATATACGTAATATTGTTTTTAAATATGTTTTTAGTGTGCAATAATTTGAGGTAGACTTTATTTAACCCCTAGATTTATTGCAAAGTGCCGACGGGTGATCACCCGGTCCCAACATATAAACGGTAATGTTGTTACGGAGTGACCCACCGGTGGGCATGTGCTCTTTAACGTGTTAAAGATCGGCATAACAATTTTTTAATATTACATTAATTATCCGCAATAGAATCTAGGGACTCGTAGTAAGCCGCGAACAAGTTACGCTTGAAAATTTGACACGCTGTTATCGGTTGCCAAAGTTCATATCAAAAGCGAATATTACCTTGCAGACTTGCATGGCGGTGAGATTGGCACACATCTCGACGGTGCTGTCGACGTCGATCATCGACTTCCTCGCTTGGAGCAGTTGCACGGCTTGCGTGATGGGCTTCAACACGTCCAAGATCTCAGTCACCTGGCAAAAATCATGTTTATTATAAGCAAAATGTTGGTCTACGGACAAATGTAGAGCACATCTCCAGGAATAAATGAATTTACAGAGATGAGATGATGCAATATTCCTCTCAAAAGGACGAAGGATCGATTTGAAAGTTATTTGGGTGGCAGTGCATAATTTCTCAAATACACCTCTTGCTTCACATAGAAGCTGTACAACCGGGACATAAGTGTGTTCTACACACAATGCCGGTTGTCGTCCATGCCGTCGTCGTAAAGATCATTTCCACTCCTCTTGTGTTTTAAATTAAGTTATTTATAGTATTTCCCAAAAGCAAAAATAAAAACCGATGTCTTATAACATGCAAAATGTATGGAAACAACACGTTAAACGGCAATAACAAAAAGAAAGAATGTAGTTGTTGAAAAATAAACTGAAAATTAGACTTGATTGATCAAAAAAGGAGTATTTACGCTCTTCTGTCCGTATTCGGCCAGGTGCTCTTTGATCCAGGTCTCGAGGTGAGATATGTTGTATCTGATCTGCAGGCCCTTCGCCCAGCAGCACAGGTCCTTGCGAAGCAGAAGCTGGTTCAGGCTGTACGCACAGATGTAGTAGAACAGCTGAAAAGGAAACGTATGTTAGGGAGATGTAGGTGTTTTAAATGATTATGGTTGTTTTAGTTTGGACGATATTCATATTTAGTGTGAAGTAACAGCACTTTATTTTAATTTTAATGTCCCAACGTGATGGACATTCGTCACAACCTGAGCGAGATCAGGCTTAAGGCTGCCCATCTACGTTGCTTTTTCCATTCCCATCTGCGCCTTAGATGGCCTGTGAAGTTTTCTCTTAAGGCGTTTCCACGGCGAAGGTGCGCATGTGGTCCCAAATACTGACCAGATCGTGCTTGAGGCGCCGCACGTGGGCTGTGACGTCATCCTTAAGGGCCTATAGACACTCGGGGGAGGTTGTTACCTGCTTGAAGATCATCAGGCTGAGGGGACCGTCAACGGCGAAGGTGCGCAGGTGGTCGCGGATGCTGGCCAGCTCGTGCTTGAGGCGCCGTACGTGGGCTGTGACGTCATCATTTAGGGCCTATACATTTGGGGGAGGGGGTCACCTGCTTGAAGATCATCAGGGTGAGGGGCGCGTCCACGGCGAAGGTGCGCAGATGGTCGCGGATGCTGGCCAGCTCGTGCTTGAGGCGCGCAGGGCCGGCGGGCGCGGCTACGGCGGGTGCGGTCCTCGTGGGTGCCGAGTGCACGTTGATCTCTTCGTACTCCAGGATGGCTGGTCGGATCAGCCGTTCCAGTTGCCGTTCCAGCAGTTGTATCAGTTCTGGGAAAAACCAGCTTCGTAAGAACGCGACTATTGATGCTAAAGCAACGCTTATATGAGAAATGGAGTGGATTTATTTGCATGAATACAGTTATCGTGTCATTCAAAAGTTTAATAATTAATAACGTAACTCACGTCCATTTGGCTCGAGGGGTCAAAAAGCTGCCGCGCATACAACTAATCGGGCATCGTACAGAGTGTCAATACATTATTTATTAATTGGAAAGGACACGCTAGTGGTATGGGCGCTTGGAAAACCGCCTTCGTAACCTAGTGGTTTAGACGCCTGGTTTACAAATCGGAGGTCGTGGGTTCAAACCCCGCAGTGGGACAACGACTTGGTTGGTTTAGGGCAATGCGGGCTGATCATTTGAGTGCCTCAAAAGGAAGATCATCTTTCGCCAGATGGGTATATAAAAAAAACGTCTGCCCCGGTTGTCAAGAACATCTTTGGCAGTCGGTATAGGTTGTCAGTGCCTTCAAATAACCCGACAACTAATCCATCCTTCGAATTGAGCTTATTCGTTTGGGTTGGGGAGGTTAATTGTCAGACACTCTGCGTAAAAAACTGAAATTCAGGTAATATTTGGGTGGACGAGAAATTGATCCCGAGTAACTTGGGAAAAGCTAGGAGGAAGAAGGAAAGGACAATGCCCAAAAGTGCTACCAACAATGTTCATACATCAAGACTATGGATTTCCATAATTTCTTACGACATTACGCTTCATGGGTTTCTGTTTTTTATGAATATCGATTCCCATTTTATCAAATATCTCCTAAACCCAAGGTTTCTTTACGAAAAGAACCTCTGTAGAAGTTAATATAATAAGTCTAGTATCCAAAAAAATGATTGAACTTGATGCAACTTGATACGATATGCCATATAAAAATGAGCAGCTTTTTGGTCGAAAACTATACCCCTAATTTTATTACATAAATATCAAATAACTGAGGACCGAGTGATTTTCTTTAATATCGTTGGAAATTGCCCAGTCAACGGTGTAGAAGTGCAGCAAAATCCGTGAAAACACGTTATGCTCTACCACCTGTAGGGCTTCGTTTCTTTATTTCTAGTGGTACCTTGATATATCCAGACGGCGATGTCGCTGAGCACCTGGCGGTACTCGGAGAGGTCGAAGATGCGCAGGCACTGCTGGTTCTGGCGCGGCGTGTTGGCCGCCTGGTACACCGCGTCGCCGCTATACTGTCGCAGGTTGTTCAGCAGCCTAACATAAACAAATATAAAACTCATTAAATTATTAGTATATAATATAGTTTTGTGAAAAATGTACAAAGTTGGCGGCCAACGTTCAATGTTGAAGAGGTTTCATGGTATTATAATTTAAATACTCATCCTCTTACGTAACCTAGCGGTATGTATATGCACTTGATTTACAAATTGAAGGTGATTTCAAATCTGCCGGGAAATATCCTTGGATAGAAAAATGAATCTTTGTGTATTAAAGAATAAGAATAAATTTAATATAAAGTAGTAAATAAAGTAGATAAACAATTATAGTAAATTGCAACGGCGACTTAAAACGCATTAGGAGTGAACGTTCATGATAATTTTTTTACAGTTATTTCGAGGGACGTGAATTTTTTTTTTTACATAATTTTGAAAATCAATTTTTGGCTTTTCAATATACATTTCTTTACCAATTTTCGAGATTCAATGCAGAAACCGCGGGGCACGAGCCCGGCGGACAGACAGATAGACATGATGAAACTACAAGGGTTCTAATGAACTAGGGAACCCTAAAAAGGCGCAATTTGTATCATTGCTGGTTGTGTTGTTATAGATTTTGATCACCTGAGCATGTTGGCGAGCCAGAGAGCGTTGTACTCGAGGCTGTCTTGTCGTTTCTTGAGCGTCTTCTTGACGCCGGTACGCACGGCCTTCATGAGCTGGTGCATCTTGGGCTCGTCATCCACGTGGTCCATGTGGCGCAGCATCATGAACAGGATGTAGGCGGGCAGCCCCGGTAGTAGCCCCACCGCGACGCGCGGCTTCAGATCTGCAGTACGTACAACAGGTATAAAGTAAAAAAAGTAAAGTAACAGCCCATTTTTGATTATCCCATTGCTGGGCTTCCTCTAGAAAAAGGGTATAGGGCATAGTCCACCACGCGGCCCCAGCGCGGCTTGGTAGACTTCACATATCTTACAAATATTATTTCATAGACATGCAGGTTTCCTCACGATGTTTTCCTTCACCGGCGAGCACGTGGTAAACAACAGGTATGGTCACAGGCCAAAAGCAACACCGTACACGCAAATCCTGATATCCTAATGTTATACACAATTTTCTGAAAATATTGACGAAAAAATACTATTAAAACCACTATTATATTAACATCTATGAAATAATAATCCTAAGATATGTAAAGTCCACTAATCCGCACTGGTGCCGCGTGGTGAACTGTGCCTTATACCCTCGTACTAAAGAGGCCTTTGTCCAACAATGGAATAATTTAAAAATAGGCTGTTTTTTTACTACAGTGATGCTCTTTAACATTAATCAGTAATCATAAAGTCAGCTTAACAATGAACATTTTGAAACGATTAAAAATTGAGAATGCAGTGCCAACAGGCATCGTCAGAAATGCCATCTTGGTTCGTTACTGACGCGAACTTAAAAGGGTACAGGTACATTTAAGAAATTTAAAGGTAGTGAGATAAAATGGGTGAAGTGGAGGTGTGGGATGATATGTGGGGATCATATATAAAGTGTAAATGTAATATTAAAAGTAAATATTAATTGACCACTGTCTAAACGTAATCGAAAGTTAAGTATTTATTTACAAAAACCATGTGGCATCCTAGCGGACACGGCGCGAGTTGTGTCGTTTTTAGCTCAATGAACTGCGCCAGTTGGCCATCTGTTCGCCGACAGCATCGTATCCACGCGTCATTTGAATTTTTGGTCAAATAATATGCACTTAATTTAATTACATACATATGATGACAATCGAGTACCGAGCACCTTGTATACAAAACGGCACAACCATACATGTGGTTTTGAAAACGCTGGCGAGAAGCATTATCTGACTTTTCACAAAATTTATTCAGGACGCAAAAAAGAGCTCAGGGAGCCCACTTTTACATGGCTGATATATATAATTTACCTAAATAGCGCATGCCGAAATGACAACACTCGTTTATACCAGTTTTAAGGTGCATTCCGAAATGCGCTACGTGCAGTACTGAGGATACAAAATCATTCCGAAATGCACCATAAGCAGTACTGGTGTAACAACATCAATAGCTGTGCGGTTTCACTCGCCTTATAACGTTTTGCTTGGCTTCTAAAAATCGTAGCATAATGCTTGATAGACTAAAACCATTCCATTTACCATTACGAATGGCAGATCTCGAATAAGCACATTAAAAAAAAACTCTATTTTTAATTTTTGAAGATAAATTAAGGATTTATAACGATTTAAAATCGGCTAACAATTGTTCGAACTTCACTTTTTAATAATTAATATAATGCCATAAATACCTTTTGAATCGAAAGACCTAGGCCTGCTTATAGAGTCAGATTGTCTTTGAATTTTTGACTTAACACGTTAGCATTTCAATTTATTAACTCTGGTTTCTGTTTCTAAAGAAGTTTTAATAATTTTGACACATAACGACCGTATTGTGTGCGTGAACAACGTGGATCAATTTATTTATTAAATTAAAGCACGTCGGTTAACACATACATTATTTTGTATAATCAATAAGATAATTCATGTAACGCCATCACGCTATGAGGGATAGGAGAGGAGTAGAAATGAAAAATGTTGCAAAAACGCTGGGAGCTAGTAATAAAATAAAATACAAGGAATCTTACCGGTGATGAGTTTCTTGATGATGATTGGCTCATCCTGTATCTTGTACTCAAACATGCCTAAGTATTCCCTCTCCTTTTTGCGTGTGACTGGTGCCATTACGCTAGTCGACATTGGATGGGACGTTGCTGTCGTGTCTGAAAATAATGAATAAGACTTGTCAATTGATGCACAAAAGTCTAATAAGTAGTGCTATTAAAAAAATATAGGCTGCCAAAAATAACTAAAAAAATTGAGCCGTCACGTCATGTGACGGCTGGCAGGTATGAAAGATATAAATTTTGTAGAAGTAAATAAAAAAAGATAATCAATAAATTTAAATATCACAGCGTCGCCAAGTCTCACACACTACTACGTATAGACTACGTATAGTACATACATTCCATCATACAGCGTCGCCACGGCCAATATCGCCACGCCAACAATCAACCTGATTGCCCTCCTATAATGCCCTAACATCTATAATGTTTCGCATCAAAAAACTGAACCGATAGAAGTAAAAACTTAAAAAAATAGGAATGACAGTGACTTTTCACGTAATTATTAAGTTCCTTTTATATTAAATCATATAATTAAAAATTTTAAATTTCGTTACTCCTGATTCAAAATTTGTACAGTTTGGTTTAATAAAATGGATCGATGCTTGGCATCTTTACAATCTTTTACAATAAAAAAAAAATTATTTTTAGTCGAAACTATAAAAAAAAGCGCTTATTGTACAGTGTGTTTTTCCCTTATTTTGATCAACATGTTTATGCAAGTTTTACTTTCACTTCAAAACACGTTAAATCACGGAATTTAAGTAATGTTATTGAAATGAAAAAAAAAACTGGCCAAATGCGAGTTGGACTCTCCTACTAAGGGACCCTATTTTACTTTCATTATTCTTTATTGCACACAAAGATAATACAGAGTAAGAAATAAAACATTTAAAATAAATGTACAAAGGCGAGCTTAACCCTATATAGGGTTCTCTACTAGCTGACCCTAACTAAACGACAGTATACATATTACAGAAGAGAAAAAAAAAGAACATTGAAATTCACTTCAAGTCGCTAATAAGTAATGTATAAATAAATTCTTTTTTGTTTCTGATTTTTTTTCTTTCTTCCAAGATGTTGCTTCTTGCCAAGTTTTATGATTTCTAGCTAACTTACCGGAGCCAGAGAAAAGGTACAGCTTATCTTTTGCCATATCTTTTGATTGCGTAGACATAGAGGGTTGACTCAGTATATAATATTAATTTAAACTTCACACCTCTACGCATTTCTTAGAAAAAGGGTTTGACGGACTGACGGACAACGAAGTGACCTATAAGAGTTCCTTCTTTTTTGTTTTAGTGGTACGGAACCCTAAAAAAGGTACATACCGTTGCCTTCGAGGATATCGCTGACGTCTTCAATGCCGGCCTCCCTAAGCCTGTTGACGAGCAGTCTGATCTGGTTCTTGTACCTGCGGCAGCTCTCTGACAGTTTGTCCACACGCTCCTGGAAAAAGAACATACTGATGAAGATAAAGGAAAGCAACAGCCTATCTTTAATTATCCCAATGCTGGGAAAAGGTCTCTTCTAGACAGAGAGCTTAGGACATTTATCATGCTATCTTAGTGCGGATGGCCAATGTACTCTTCTATACTTATATTATAAAACTAAAGTATTTGTTTGTTTGGCTTAAAGCTCGCACACATTCACACTATGACTGGCGGAGGATCAATAAAAAATGTTGAAGAAAAAAGAAGATAATCTACCAGGGGGAAATTGTTGGGGGCGGCTAGTGAAGAAATCGATATCTTAATTCGCAAACCAGCTAATTCCAGTAATTTTACCAGGGGAATCATAAAACATTTAAATATTTTTCAAACTAAATACAAAAAAGAATAAAATACATCGCGTAGAGAAACTAGACAAATTTTTGAATAACAATTTATTTAAAGAATTGTGATAACATTAGATTTAATATTTTTACAAATCATGTCTGCGAACTCCATGTTTCTGACAAAAGTGGAGTTAGTTGGTTTGCTGCATTAAAGTATCGATATGTAGGTTTCCTCGAGATATTCTCTTTCACCACTGAGTGCAGACACCAGGAATTAGCTCAGCATCACATCACACTCAGCTATCACGATACGGTGGTTTTATAAAACGCAATGTGCTTTTATTCAATTAAATCTTGAATTATACAAGTTGAAGTAAGTATTTAATTCTCTTTAAAAAAAATAATTAGCGTCGACTTGCTAACATTCAGTTTTATATTAAATATATGCATTAAAAATTGCATGATTTAGGTTGAACATTAAATTTAGTAAGGAGATGCTACCGACATTTATGGTAAATTACACTTTGAGATATTAGATCTTGTTTTTATGGGACTCCTCTTTTCTGAAAAAAATAGACACTAGACGTCATGCCGCAATTTATGCATACTTGTGGACCAAGTTGTAATTTGAGACAACTGTATATGTTTATCTTTATCACTTGCGAAATCACTGTTTTCTTAGTACTTCTGACAACATGTATTCAAAATTTCACGATAAGGATTTATTAGTAATGACTAAATTACAACCAGACAAACATATTCTTACATAATATGTCTATAAAGATAAGAATATTGACAACGCTTCGGCTACTATGTGAAAACAATTGAATGCATAAAATGTTATTTATTTACCTGTATCGCAAGGCTTTCAGCAGCCAGTCGAATGATCTCATTCTGAGCATACTCCTGATTCTTGTTCTCTTGACTTAAATCTGCGTTCAATAACCTAAAATCAACGAATAACAATCAAATAGTTAATTGGTACATACGATTATAAAACGCTTCTAAGACTAATCTATAAATTTATAAAAACAACCGAAGAAAGAGACGCATTTAATGACGTTAAAATTTCTCAAATACTATTTTTAGACATCAATGAACGTTCAGCTCTGTATAATGGCTTAGTGATTTTGACATATTTATTAAATCACCTTTAAAACAAAAAACAAAGATAATTTATTAAAGCCATCACACTGTTTATTGGGTCTGATATGAAACTTGTTTACTTTTTTCTTTTGGCCCATAAGATGTTCCTTAAATCCAACAAGACGCAAATCAAATCTTACAAGACGTTCATAAATCTAACAATAGGTTTTTTTTAATCTTAAAATTTTTCTTTAAATCTCACAAGATGTTCATAAATGTTAAACAGAACGATGAAGATGTTCTTTAAATCTATCAAACCGTTTTTTTAATCTGACAAGACGTTATTTATGTCTTACAAGACGTTCTGTAAATTTAACAAGATGTTCTTTAAATATAAGAAGACGTAATTCAAATTTTACAAGACGTCCATACATATAACAGGACGTACTTTTTATCTTGAAGACGTTCTTTAAACCTCAAAAGATGTTCATAAATATTAAACTAAACGTTCTTTTAATCTAACAACATGTACTTTAAATCTAGCAAAACGTTTTTTAAATCTGACAAGACGTTATTTATATCTTACAAGACGTTCTTTAAATCTAACAAGACGTTCCTTAGATCTAAAAGATGTTTTTAAATTTTAACTGGATGTTTTAAAATATGCCATTCAAACTTTGAATTCCGATTCTCAAAAAGGGATTCTTTGGTCCTGAATAG
Organism: Graphium colonna; assembly: GCA_025505425.1. Lineage (NCBI taxonomy): Eukaryota > Metazoa > Arthropoda > Insecta > Lepidoptera > Papilionidae > Graphium > Graphium colonna. The sequence goes on from JAOCPS010771785.1 coordinate 15,946, forward strand.
AGCCTTTATCACAGTTTAGTGCTTTTAAGGAGCTTTCATTTCCCGAAAAGAAGGAATGAAAGAGAGCCTTCATTGCACTGTATAAGTATGCAATAAAATTCTCTAAAAGATATCAGTAGTATAGATCATAACAATCTTTATTCTATTGTTAAGCTTTAAAATCTATTGTTATGCTATTTAGTAGTTATAAAAACTTTTCTTGTGTTGTTAGTGGATCCAACAAAGCCCTAACTACAGTATTAGTGGCTATGCGACACACTCCCTTACTAATGATCAGTTTTTAGGTTAATAAGGTCAGAACTGTTAGTGTTTGTTTGAGTATATTATACTAGTGATGTGCCGAAAAATGTATATCCGCGGATACTTATCCGAATACGGATATTTGGTGCCAAGATCCGCGGATACGGATACGGATCCTCTCTTTCTTACTTTATCAAGCCTACCAAAAATATTAAAACCCAAATGAACAAATTACATAATTGGTCTTTTTAGTATATTTGTGTTATGTACCATTTGTACAGTACCTAATTTCGGTATATGTTTTCAATTCAAAGTTGGCAAATCTTTGATTTTAAGAAATAAAATAACTATCTGATTGGTATTGAATACGTTTCCATTGCTAACTAATTATCTTTCTGAAGAATTTCAAGTATGTATTTAAAATTAATAAAATGAATAAATTTCCGTTAAAGATCCACAAAGATCCGTAAAGATCCGAAAAAAGATCGGTATCTGTATCCGTTACTTTTCCCCAGGAAAAAAAAGAAGAGATACGGATCTTTTTTCCCTTGGGTATCCATCCGCGGATACGAATATCTGTCACATCACTATTATATACTAAAACTCGAAAACGGTTTCATACAATACACTAAGTTGTTAAGCTTATTGATAATATTTATTGATACAATCCAGTAAGTAGGTCCATAATATTAACAGTAATCATAAATCTAACATAAAATGAGGAGAGAATCTAAACGGGCAATATACTTAGTAAAGTGCATGTAATGTGTATTATGAGTTTTTCTCTGTTAAACATTGTTTTAATGTAAGAAGTAGAACTTTCCAAACTAATCCATCGTCTTCGAACTTTCGAGAACGCTGTTTGATTCTTAGTTGCCTCGAAGCTGCAAGAGATAAAATATACGCTGTGTCCTTAATGCGATAGTGTATACACAGAGTGACTGGTGAGACCTTAATATTCAAGGACGTTATATATTGAGAACATATATTAAGTATAAATGTAACATTAAAAGTAAATATTCATTGACCACTGAGTAAACGTAATCGAAAGTTGTGTAATTATTTCCAAAAGCCATAGGCACCCTAGCGGACACAGCGTGAGTCGTGCCGTTTTCGGGTCAATGAACTGCGCCAGCTGGCCATCTGTTCGCCGCCGGCATCGTGTCCATCATGATTTACATGTTTATTTGAAAATTTGTTCGAAAACTATTCCCCTAATTTTATTACATAAATATGGCGACAATCGAGTACCGAGGGCTCTCCTTAAATATCGTAGATGACTCACCACCCAATCACCTGTATAACAATAGTTTTTAAATTGATATTTCTGTATGATTCCATAAATTCAAAATATTAGTTACATTGTGTTCGGTGTCTCTAAATTCTATAGTATTGTGGTAATTTGAGCTTTATTCCACAGATGATTGACGATGTCCACATCAGAGCCATAGCTGGATATCGCAAGCGACTTTAGATTCACAGTCTGTGGAATAAAGCTCAAATTACCACTATTAAAGTAAAAATATTTTTATTTGTTGTTTAGGGTACTATAAAAATATTTTTACTCTCACTCTCATACTGTGACGCAATAAGTGTTAAAGTTAACTCACTTTTGATATTTCTCATTTTGTTCTCTCAACTTCTCGATCTCAATTTTAGCGCTCGAGATATGCTCCGAGTAGAATTTCTTTTCAGCCAGCAGTTCTTCTTGTAATTGCCTGCACAATTTTTTAAAATAAAATACAGATAAAAGCGTATAATTGGATTATATTTTAAATATTTCTAATTGCGAGATACAATAGTCCTTTATTGAATTATAAGACTTAAGTCTTGTGTTCCAATGCTGTTTGTACAAATGTAAGCAACACATACAGACACCCATATTCGAAGCAATAATTGTAGTTCGGACAAAAATTTGCTCCGGGTTGGAATCGAACCCACGACTTGCGGCGCTAGAGTAAATAGCTTAGCCACTGGGTCAACTAGTCATCCGTAGTTTAGGCCGGGTTGTCCTAAAATATGCGATTTTCTAAACTGTTTTATTTTGTAATACTACATTATATAAATGTTAAAAAAAACCATTTATATTTAAGACCATTTCTTAATTCTGCAGTCACAATTGGATAAACTTTATCCGATAGAAAAAAAAGCCAAACGTACGTCTATTCGTCATCTTAAAACCAATATTATTTAAATTGTACGTAATTTAACACATAGAAAACCATACTAAAATAAGCGTCTATGGTGATGTGAGCAATGTCGGTAATAATATTGTCAATATTATACAACACGATTTTTTTTCTCAAAATCAACGATTTGATGACAGCACCATTCGCTCCCGCTCCGTTCCGTCCGCAGCGCGGCATCGTGATCTCTGTCCTTATCATTGCGGTGCGTTTGAGGACGGTTGTTTCTTTCGCACATTGATTGGCAGCATTAGCATTGTGCGCTGTATGTATTGTGTGTTGAAGAACCCCACCTTAAGTAAGTAGTAGATGTTGACGACGAATACGCGTCACAAAGAATTTAAAAACCGGCCAAGAGCGTGTCGGGTACTCACATGAAAGGGTTCCGTAGCCATTAGATGGCCCGTCCGTCCGACTGCTTGACAAAATAAATACCAACAAATTTCATTTTGTGGTTGACTCCATACGTTTTGTTAGGACGACTGTTAAGTGCATAAGTTTGTCACGTATAAAAAGATCCATGTATGATACCGAGTCCCCTATAGTTTTTCTTGAAAGTACATAGTTAGAGGTATATACCACATTTTTTTCAGAATGATTGTAATAATATTTCGAAAGTTAAAGGGGAGGGGACGCTCTAATGTTAACTTTGTATTAAGATATCTTAGGACCGAAAGGTTTGATCCATATGGTTTCTAAGAAGTTTTTGTTGCATTTTAAGAGACCTTTCCTAAAAATACTCCAAACAATGAGGTAAGTCGAAAAAGTTTTCATTTTGCTGTTGACTCCATACGTTTTGTTAGGACGACTGCAACTGAATAAGTTTGTCGAGTTGTATAAAATAACTACGTATGATATCGAGCCCGTTATAATTTCCCTTTAAAGTACTTACTTGTAGGTTATATATCACTTTTTTTTCAGAATTATCGTAATAATACGAGGGCGCCACTGAAAATTTCGAGAATCAAGGATATGACACAACATTACTATTTAAAAATGTATTTATTGCTTTTCGAAGTATTC
>JAOCPS010771786.1:0-10296 GCA_025505425.1 Graphium colonna
CAATGTAATGATAATGCAACTAACCAACCCAGAGGCAGCATCACCACTATTTACCACCGTTCCAACCGGCATCACAAACACTTTATTCGTCAATAAGTGAGGATCGCTACGACAATATCATCATAATCCACCTCACCCAGATACAGCATCGCTATATACTAAGGTCTCAGAAGACACCCAAACACTGCAATTTCGGTCAGTAACCGAGGACCTCTAGGCCAACATTTTTATAGTCCAACTTACTCAGATGCAGCACCACTACGTAACGCGATCTCTGCAACCAGCAAAACACTAAATCCTTATCCAATGTGAGAGGATCAGAATATCTATGTAATTATAATCCAAATAACCAACCAACCAACCCAGAGAGCCGTGGTAGCTCAGTGTTCGGGCGCTGCAGACCTCAATGAAATAGTCAATTTTCTAATTGAAATTTTATGTATTCAATTATCACATGCTTAGCGGTGAAGGAAAATATTGTGAGGAAACCTGTATATCGAAGAAATAACATTTCTAAGATATGTGAAATCCACCAATCGCGCATTGGGCCGCGTAGTTGACACTGCCCTATACTCTCGTTCTAAAGGAGGCTTTAGCCCTGGAGTGGGATAATATTAAAATAGGCTGTTACTAAGCAACCCAGAGGCAGCATCACCACTATTTACCACCGTTCCAGCCAGCATCACAAATACAACATGATCTGTCAATAAATGAGGGTTGCTACGTCAATATCATATGAATCCAACTCACCCTGACGCAGCATCACTATTTACCGCACTACCAGCCGGCACATTGACAAACACTATGTCCGCGTATTTCCTCAGCCAATAAGTGAGCATCGCCGCAAAGGCAGTGGCCGCCACACCGGATAGAGCTGCGGCCCTTGCGCCTGCACCGCCCGCGGTAACAAATACCCTAGCCCACATCGACGCCCATACCGACTCCGTCCAAGTAGAGAACTCGCCAGAGGTCATGTTATAATCTGGAATAGAGACAGACGTTATTGTAGTTGGTAGACCATAACATTTTTTTTATAGAAAGGAAGACAAACGAGCAGACGGTTCACGTCATGTTAAGCGATCCCGTTACCCAAAGAAACACGCAACATTCGGGGAGTCACGAGTGCGCTGTCTACCTGGGAAATTGGATAGAATAGTTTTATTGTATAAGATCGGTCGGGATGGATTGTTGGAAAATTAGTGGGAAAAGAGAAGGGTAAACATGGCCATCCGGTATCCCCACAAGTCATGCATACTGTATTTTATGCAGACTTTATAAAGGGCGGTGGTACTTCCCCGGGCGAGTGCAGCCGTAAAATACCAGCAAAAGCTGTAAAAAGATGTTATGCTCTTCTACCTCAAAAACATTATTCATACAGCTTTCGCTGCACTTCTACAGCCACGCTCGCCCAAGAAGTTGAAGACCACGGCCCTACACCAAGTCAACATTAAATAAAGCATTCGTGGCTTTTTGGATTGCAAGTTACCATTTCTCTCTGAATCGCCAACACTTTCGTGACTTCGGGTCAATTCTACTATCCAATGAACCTGAACAATCCAACTTTCAAGATTAGCAATGCACACGCAACTTTTCGCATGCCGCGTGGGTCTCTGGGCAAAGCGATAACTTAATATCACGAGAACCGTGCTTATATCTCATACTTTCCTCATAAAAAACATATTATATCTTCTATTGTTCCTTTAAATCTGAAGCAGTGGTATCGCCAATCAACTGATTTCGTCCAAGTGTTATAATAAAAAATAGAGGTAAATGTGGGCAGTGTGTCAAACCAGTTAAAAACAAGTAGCTTTTGTTGAACAAAAAAATTCCAAGCCACCCAAGCGGCTTTTACCGAAATAATTTGTTGACTAGCAGTTACGTCGTTATGTGAAATATAGAACTCTATTGGTCATACAAATATTTTATTCATATTACCCGGATGTTATATGTGAGATATTGACCGTCATTGTATCACATATAATTTTATAACTTTAGCAATTCTTGGAAAGACTCATTCAGACAAAATTATGTTCACCCTAGCGGACACGGTGTGAACGGAGTGGCGGGGAGGTCGATGACCTGCGGCGTGCTCAGCTGAGTAGGCATCGCGCTGTACCACCACACTTCATTAATTTATTGAAAAATTTCACCAAAAACTATGGCTCTGAGTTTATTACATAAATATGACGGCAATCGAGTACCAAGTGTTTTCCATTAATATCGAAGGTGACTGTATAGGTTACATTAGCGTAGATATTCGAACAACTAGGTAATTTTATCCTGTAAAATATTTTTTAAGAATATATTTTGAAAATAAATATGGTGCTTCACATTGTCGTACAACGCTCGTATTTATTTGTGGCTAACCTGGTAAATGCAAATTGTGGCTAACCTGGTAAATGCAAATTGTGGCTAACCTGGTATTAAGAACGCAGGACTAAGGGCTTGAGTGAAGTTCATTGTTGTTTGAATACAAACGCCGTTACTGTTCCAGCCCCTCAGCCAATAATGCGAGTAGCCCTGGAACAAGAATAAAATCTTGATTAAAACAATTACATCATAAAGTGAAACATTTTTTATTGTCTAGGTTAAGAAGCGATCAGACGGTTAACCTGATTTTAAATAAGTACTGTTGTCTAAGGATTCCATTCTAAAAAAACACACCTTTACCAGGTGGTTGAGCATAACATCCCTTCACAGCTTTTGCTGCACTTCTACGGCCGCACTCACCCGGGATAGTACCACCGCCCTTTATAAAGTCGTTGTAAAAAAAGGTATACATGAATTTGGGGTTGCCGGATGGCCAGGTCCACCCTTTTCTTTTCTCATTTCTTTCCCATCCAAATCCTAAATCTCAACTCCATCAAAATTCTAAATGCAAACTCCATCCTATTCAATAAACCTATTCTATCTAATTTCTCAGGTTGACAACGCACTCGCGATTTTCCTGATGTTGCGTGTCTATGGGCGACGGGATCGCCTCCCATCAGGTGAACCGTCAGCTTGTTTGTCTTCTTTAAATAAAAAAAATACACACACACATACAAATTACTCCCATGTTCCGAGGCGATTCTCACCGCAACTGATCAGCAATAATTAATTGTAACACGATATCGGCTCGTATGAGAGGGAACGATATGGACCAAGAATGACCATTTATGAGCCTCGTAAGTAGTTATATGCCGGATAGTTTAAGATGGTTCATTTAGTACCATAAGTTATACTTTTGTACTATTTGTATGTGGTACGGTAGTTACTACAATTTATGTTTGCAATATAAGGGTGCAAAATATTAAATATCAAGAAACAAAATCATAATTTGAATGGAATTTAATACTTTTTCATTGCTACCTCATCATGTGCATATAGGATTTCACGTATATATTGGTCCGGATTAAAAAATTCTTTGTGTTGTTGTTGTAGTGTCCTCATTTATCAAGGAAGGCTTTAGGCATCGCGTTATGATTAATACGTGCGGATTATCAATGAAAACTATTTCAAAAAAAGAGGAAAATTTAGGCTGGTAAATCGACATCGAGAAGCTAGTATGAGATAATGATGATATAATGTTTTTTTCATGTCAAAGGATATAGTTATGGTGCCATGAAATTTTCAAGAAAATCATTAATTTATTTTCTTGAAAATCTTACGTTACATTACTTTACGAAATTCGCTTGTAAGGCCTTTGATGTCGGATGATTTATTTATTAATTATTTAGTCACATTCTCTTGTGAAAATATACTAAATAACATGCATACCGGATGATCCAATGCGTCGCAGGAACTGCGATTGACAGGTAACTGTTCTCCAGCTAACAACGCTAGCAGATGTCCCGCAAAGACCGCAGGCGTACTGGGCCAAGCGGCCACTCCAACGTATAACGGCGCAGCCTTGGGACTTGGCGTTTCATCGCTGCCCGTCTCGTAGTCCGCTGCTAGCAACAAACGGCAGGCCTGACTCTGCAAGAAGCAGTGCAGCATCTCGTCCACCTGCGAAGGAAATAGTTTATTTTTATTTATTTAATAGTCATTGTACATAATTCATAAAAAAGGAGTATAATCTTTTGGTATGGGCGGATTTAATGCAATTTGGCTTTTTATCCCAATCAACTCAGAGTTTCTGAAGATAAAGAGGTAATTTTTTTTCGCTGTAGGTTAATATCAACCATAATATCGATACCTTAATTCGCAAACCAGTTAACTTCCATTTGAGTAATTTTGTCATGTGAACCATAAGAAATTGCAATATTTTTCTAACTAAACTTAAAAAAAAATCAAATTCAACGCGTAGACACACCAGACAGGTTTTTCGAATAACTACTTATACAAATAATTGTGATAACATTAGATTTTAGATGGTTGCAAATCATGTCTTTGCGAATTCACTCGAACGAACGTTTTTGACAAAAGTGGATCTAGCTGATTTGCGGATTAAGATATCGATATGAGTATTAAAGATAAGAAAGTCGGGGATATTTTGTTATAAGGACTGTATTTTAAAAATAAAAGTATTTTTTTATAATCCCCCGCTGAATGATAAGTTAATTTAAAAGAGATTTATTACTGCTCATAAAAACGTTTATGATAAATCATATATTATACATATTCTACTACATTTTCATATACAGGATAATAGTCCTTTAATACTTGAAGACGTTATACGAGGAGATCGTACAAAAAGTGGAGCTAGCTGGCTTGCGGTTATATCTTACCAAATGGGCAGAGGCTGCGTTTTCGCCGTCGTAAGCCTTTCCAGTAACTTCTTGGTAGAGTGCCCTTGCAATCGATGTAGCCAACCGCGATACTTTCACTTGGACATCCGACTCTTTCATCGTTCCGTTCTTGAGGAGGTCGCTTGTAGGTATAACTGGAAGGATTGGACGTTGATGTATAAAAAAACCTTCTTAAACAAAAATGGCCTAGACAATCGTCCTTAATCTATATTATAAGGCTGAAAAAATTGTTTGTTTGAATGCGCTAATCTCAGGAACTAATTGTCCGAATTCAAAAATTATTTTAAGGCTTTAGGCTTTAGGCTATATAACATCACGCTAGGGTCAATAGGAGCGGATCATCAATGAAAAATGTTCCAAAAACGGGAAAAATTTCTCCGGGTAAGCTGCAGGGGCATCTATTTTTAAATAAATGCCAAAGTTATATTATTCAATAAACATGGGAAAAATTGTAAATGAAGATTTTTTATATTCAAATAAGTGCACAATTTCACATTGTATCACTAAAATATTTGAGACGCTGATTGTGTATCTACGACGTTATATTTGGAGATCATATATGAATAATAAATATAAAATAAAAAAAATAATATTGATTTACCACTGAAAGAAAAAAAAACAATCTAAAGTTGAAAAAGTTATTACGTAATTCATGCTCATACGAGCGGACACCGTGTGGCCGAAACGAGACGGAAGGCGGAGGAGGGGCTCGACGGCCTCGCGCCTAACAGCTGATCACAGCCGCCACACTTCATTCATGTATTAGAAAGTTTGGTCTAAAATTATGTCCCTAATTTTATTACATAAATATGATGACTATCTCTAGGTGCTCTCCTTTGATTTCGAAGGTGACTTACCAATCACTGTGTGAGCTAGAGCCAAAATAGCTTCCCTCGTAAAGAACCTTGGGGACATTCCCCACCGTTCGAACTTAGCCTCTAGCAAAGGCTAGCCGGTTGGAGGCCCAAGGGTCCTTTTTCCTCGCCATTTCTTCGGCTGATATCGGGTAGATGTAGATGACGGTTTGCCTCATTAGGGTGTGGTTGTCCTACCTAGATGACAACATCTTTACGAAAGGTGGACAGTGATGTGATGGCAGTAGTGATTGCCACAATAGGGTCTTTTTCGGAGATGACGGCTACCAAAATGTCTCCTAGCATCCCGGTGATAAGCCGAATCTGCTGCTTGATTTTTTCCTCAATGTTTGAGGGTTCACGATTATCTTCCTTTTGGGAGAGATGGGATATGAACTGGCTGATTCAACTGAACAAGGTTCGGTACAGCCATGTCCTGCCTATGTATGGCAGAGATTGCGCTCTGAGAGGGAGGTGCATAGGGTTTTGGAGTAATTCGCGCCTCAGGCTGGGGTTGAATCTCCCGACTCTTGCCTTGCATCTTTTTCTTTTTCCTACCTCCCCTCTTCTTCTTTTTGTGTGTGGGTGCCCCCGGGTTGGCTGGTGGCATAAGCGTTGTTGACCAATGAGGTCTGTCCTGGATGGGCTTAGAGGGCCCTGCGGGCTTGACGAGCTTCGCCGGCTCTGTAAGCCTTGCTTGCTCGTCCGTCTGTCGTCGTTTGTGTTAAGTAGCTATTGACTTGATTTGGAATTATGATTGAAAAGGTGTATCAGTTTTAATTAAAAAAAATATTATAGAAGCTTACTTACATGTACCATCGGGCCCAACGCTGATATTGCGGTAGACAAATCCGACGTTGTCACTATCGTCCAGCACTGATTCGTAATAAGCGTTAGAGAATGTTTCTTTATAGTCCACTAATAACAGCTCGGGTAGGTCCCCACTTGCTGTCTCGTTTTGGAGAATTCGCCGGAAAGAATGGAGAGAAGATGGCGGCAAGTCCGATGTGAATATTGGTGACAATGTTATATTGAAGGCTTTTGCCGCAGTCAACATATTGTTAAGGAATACGGTGATCTGAAAACGAATCAAATTATTCACAAAAACTTTCTTCTCTAGCCCAAGACATTGTTAAGTATTGTCGACTGATAAAGAAAAGTTATTTAAAGTTAAATACAGTCATGACATTGTCAATAGATTGCGCGATGAAGCATACAGCAAGAGAATTTGTACTAGCACAAATTCACTGAGAACGTTCGCTGTTAATGGCTGTCGACCAAATAGTAAATAATGTGGCATCTTCAAAGTAAAATTTTAAGCTATACGGGACGTTATATGTAGGGATCATATAAAAATAATAAAATTAGATGGTTATTAAAGATGATTATGAAAGAAATAGATGATTATTAAAAATAAATATTAATTTACTACTGAGTAAACTTTTTTTTTATGGAAAGGAAGACAAACGAGCAGACGGTTCACCTGTAGGTAAGTGATCCCATCACCCGTGGACACATGCAACATCCGGAGGGCTGCGAATGCGTTGTCAACCTGGGTAATTGGATACAATAGGTTTATTGGATAGGATGGATCGGGATTAAGGATTTGGAGGGGATAGGAGTGGGAAAAGAAAAGAGTAGACATGGCCATCTAGCATCCCCAAAAGTCATGCATGTTTTATTTTATGCCGACTTTATAAAGGGCGGTAGTACTACCCCGGACGAGCGAGGCCATAAAAGTGCAGCAAAAGTTGTGAAAAGATATTATGCTCTACCACCTGTAATATGTACATAATCTAAAGTTTAAAAAAATATCACGCAATTCATGCTCACTCTAGTGGACAAGGAGTGACGGAGAGGTCGATGACCTGCGGCGTGCTCAACTGTGTAGGTACCACGCTGTACCGTCACACTTCATTCATTTATTGGAAAATTTGGCCTAAAACTATGCCTATATTACGAGTATTGAGTGCTTTCCTTTAACATCGTTGGTGACTCACCAATCTCCCTGCATACTATTGTTACTCTTGACCACGGGAATGGGGTTTTCAAACAACATTCGCCATTTTTCAGGTCGGGTATTTCTGGGATTACCCGCGAAGGAAAGTCTCTTATAATGTCCCATTTGATGGTACGTAAAAAACGAATTATAAATAAGATCCGTCAAAGTCAGCTAGGATTTTTGAATGATGATGATGAATACCATTACTTTTTTATTTTTATACGTTTGATTTGTTTCAGTATCTTGCAAATGATAGTATAAAATTATTTCCAAGGCGGTACGTGCAGCCCAATCCTAAGCAAAAAGGTCAGTTTGTAACCCTGATAAAATTATCATTATCTACTTCTTGTCTGCGAAGAGCCTAGCAAAGGCTAGTGTTCCATTTGAAAAAAAATATATACGGATGAACGGTGAAACACCTTCAATACTTTAAGACGTTATATTTACGGATCATATATGAAGAATAAAAATATTATTAGAAATAAATATTGATTTAGCACTGAGTAAACATAATTTAAAGTTGAAAAAATTATTACGTAATTCATGCGCATCCGAGCGGACACGTCGTGGCCGGTGCGAGACGGAAGGCGAAAGGGAAGGGGGGTCGACGGCCTCGCGAGTAACAGCTGATCACAGCCACGCCACACTTCATTCATTTATTGAAAAATTTGGGCTAAAACTATGCTTTAATATCGTAGATGACCAATCATCCGCATATACTATGCGTTAAAAACCGAAAAATTAATTATCCTTACCGGCGTGTTAATATTGGCATTTTCCGCAGCATATGCGTACAGGGGCCATGAAGCGTTACTATATAGATTCAAAGCTCCGCCAATCTGTCCTATTTCCACGTGAAGGTTTATATCAGATACCGCCATGGGTACGTGGGTTGGCCAAGATCCGCTCTTCAAGTCGTAGGCTACACGCTGGGAACCTATGTAGTCGAATGCCTCGCCGTTGAAGAGAGTCCACATTACGTTTTTCTCTGTAAGTCGGTGAAGGAAGCATTGTAAAGATCTGCAGGTTGTATATAGAAAAAAACAATAGAATTATTGCTAATAAGTACTAGGCATGGGCCGTTTCACTGTTTTTTCACTTGCTATCGGTTATATAACGTTATCGTTGCTTACAATGAGAACGCTATATAACGGATAGGAAGTGAAAAATCACTGAAATGGCCCATGCCTAATAAGTACACGTATACAGGATGGATTTTTAATAGCACCTGAAGAAACGTACTCTAAAATTTCTTTATTTTGGAAAAGAAAAAAAAATCTGCATCCGAACATTTTTGAAAAACCTCTTACACCACCCGAATATTGAACCAATTACAATCCGAAAAAGTAACAACTTTTCAAAAATATTTGATGTGGTTTGGAGTTTTTTTTTTTATTGAAAAATAAAGATATGTTTTTTTACTCTACTTCCAGGTGGCATTTGAAAATTCTACCCTGTATATTATAATATTAATACGTAAAGCGAATTTTTCAACCTTGTATGACTCCTGACTCAGCAGTATGAAATTTGGCACAATTGAAGATTATAAAGGTGAGTGCAGGAAACTAAATATTTTTATATGATATGCATTAGAAATACATTAAATTACATGTCAACGTATTTCTTCTTTATTACGCGAAATTATATTACAACGATATAATAATATTCAATTTAATTACAAGTAATTGAACTTTAAAAAGGAGGAGGTAAATTCAAATGCCGCGAAACAATGACTTTTTAGCTTTATTTTATGTAAGTCCTGGCAACTCGAGTAAAAGCTATGACTCAAGTTCAAATACAAATAAATATATATTCAATTATTGGAACAATTAAAAACAAATATAATAGTTGTCGAGATTAGTCGTTAATTCTCTATATGAAACTGTATAATTTACTTAGCAGTTGTCCAATATACCAAGCCAAGTTGGTTTAAATCAGTGGAAAAGTTTCACTCAACCACCTCGCTGTGATGATGCAACTCTACTTTTGCTCTTGTAGACACTGGAACAAAACCTTACATCACATCACAAGATATAACCGCATATTATACTTACCGTACAAACTGGAATCCGAGGCGGGTATCATTTTAGCTAGAGTGACTGCTGACATTAATAATGAAACCATTCCGACTACTGAACTAGCGGCTCCAGGTGCGATACCTATAAAATATCCCCAATATAATATAATTTAAACATTGTCATATTATAAGAGGAAGCTTCCGCCAGCTCGGATGGCAGATTCTGCTGAGAAGAGCTGGCAAGAACCTCAGCAGTTGCTCTTTTAAAATAACATTTCTTACAAAATGTAGTATACAATAGTTTGTTTCTGCCCGTTTAAGAATCAACAGTATTATTGCCATAAACGCAAATCATCAAAATATTATTTAATCGTGTAGTACGATTTAAGTACAAGTGTGTTTCTGACTTTGCTCTTATATTTGTCTAAGGAAACGTCTTATATAGATTTTTTTTATGGAAAGGGAGACAAACGAACAGACAGTTCACCTGATGGTAAACGTCCCCGTCGCCCATAGACACACGCAACCTACGGACAGTCGCGGGTGGGTTGTCAACCTGGGGAATTGGATAGGATAGGTTCAGGTTTAAGGATTTGGAGAGGAAAGGAGTGGTAAAAGAAAAGGATAGACATGGCCATCCGGCATCCCCAAAAGTCATGCATACTTTATTTTATGCCGACTTTATAAAGG
>JAOCPS010772007.1:0-10295 GCA_025505425.1 Graphium colonna
CATATATTTGCTTGCAGGTTGTTAGGGGATTTTTTCGCGGAATATTGCTAATTAAACAGTCTTATAGAATTGTATATCCGACAAATGGATCAATTATCAGGTAATCGGGTGATTAGCCTGTGTTGCCCTCACTCAAATATTAAACAATACAAAATCATAATCCCCGCCGAATCCCGAATGCACGTCCTCCGGTTCATGAACCAAGACCATACTCCACTGGGGCACAGAAGTCGTTTGTAGCAGAAGCGAAGGCAGGCAAAATAAAATCAATACAGTGGTCATCTCAATATTTTCAAGTATCCTACAAAATGTGGTGTGTATATGTAATTATTATTTTCTACATACAACAACGAAACCGACTTCTAACGCCTTGGAAGCGAACCTTCGAGAAACGATTTTTTCAGTTATTTTGATTTAACAAACCAACTTTTTAACCTATGACGTTTTAAGGTTTTTATAATATTATGTGAAAATAATCTTGTACTCGAAACTATTTGTGAGTCGGCAAGGCATTTCCGAATTGGCGGTTTCGTCATTCTTCTACTGAGAGAGGAATGCCTCAACGCCTTTTTGTCACATTAACACGCCGCGCCTTCAATTTAGTCACAGATAACGTCACAGTGAAATTTAAGGCAAAAATAGAAGCCCCTTTGAAGGAAAACCGGGCTGGGTCCGTGATCGTATTGGTAATAATTATTTTCCACAAAAAACAACTAAACTGCCTTTAAACGCCTTAAAAGCCACTCTTGGGACCACATCGAAAATCTACAAAAATTGGTTCATACTTTGCGGAGCAATCACCAAACATACATACAACAAAAAAACATACAATTGAATTGACAACCTCCACATTTTTTGAAGTCGGTTGGAAAACGCTTGTTACAGTTGCCTTTTTCACACAATAGTGTCTGAAAACTTTTCCATTGCATAAATTATGGAAAATTACCCAAGTCCATAAATACTTTTCTTATCTACCTTCATATGCGAGTGGAAAGAAACAATATTGGACACGGTTTGCGTGGAGTGACGCAACTGATCAATTTATACCTTCATCTCTTTAGCTATGAAACACGCGATACAAATGGGTTTTAGTGTGAATATCTATAATAATTATGGTAACACCACGAAAAGAGGGCGTGAATGAATAATACATAGGTCACACTTGCAAAAAAATAAGTTCTGTTTTTCTTTTCGACTGACTTTAAGGAGAGGAGGTTCTCAATTCCGATCTTTCCGTTTTTTATATAAGTGTTCGTGTATCTCCGTCATTAGTGAACCATTTTTATTTTTTTTGAATTTAAAACGGTTCTATAAAATTTTCAGAAAAATCATAAGAATCAAAATAACGGAAAAGCGTGTTCAATGAAGTGAACTTTTAAAGCGTTTAATTTTTCCATGAAAATTTGTCTTATTAAAAACGCTGCCCTCATGATAATTTGATTGCACATATTGTATTACAAGCGCAATTTACAAACATATATTACACATGGGCAAACACCCAGATCCGAAACAACTATTTGTAGGTCATACAAACATTTCTTCCGGGTGAGAATCAGACCCACGACCTACGGCACTGCAGCCAACATTTTGGCCACTGCGCCAACCAGTCACCACTGCATACATACAATATTATCGACAATAATATAACAAAGTAATTGTAGTAGTGGTAGTAAAAAATAATAACATTCGAAGTGAGAATCTTCCTCGTTTTTTGAAGTCGGTCAATAACGACCGACAATCTTACTTATTATAGTAGAAAATCACAAAAACCGACTCAAAACGCTTTAAAAACGTACACATATTTTCTTCGTTGTTTTGATTAAAAAAACCAACTAATAAACCGCTTTTCTGGGACTATTTCGGAAGAATATCCTTTTAGAGAAAAACATATTTTTAAAATAGGTTCACAATGATAATACGCGCGAACACACCTAAAAACATAGAAACATCTGAATTGAGACAGAGCGATGTTAATATAAACCTGAAGTATTTAGTTAATGTGAAATAAAAGGCTTTACTATCATCATTATAATTATTTTATGTCCATTCTTGTAACAATGTGCGAATTTAAATTGTCAAAGAACCTTCACTTGTCACAGGTGTTCTCTGTACACACGCACTTTTTACTACACCCTAATTTTAACGGATTGGCCACCGCGGCGGTAGGGGTCAGGGAAGTTAGGGAGCCAGACCAACGGCCGTTAGGCTTTGGCCAGTCGAGCGCATTCGCCCATGGGAATTAACGGTTTCTAACAGCAAAACTGGAAAGTATATGTAAATATTATAGTAATCTAAAATTATTTTTTCTGAAGGACCCTGACAGATCGATTTATGAAAGCAAAAGACCTTTGACCTTTTGCTTTTATGTTACGATTAAGTTTTGTGTATATTAAATAAATTAATTTTATATCAAATACTTTCAAATACATGTCTTTTCATACTTCTACTAGCAAATAGAGGCAATAATCCTCCAGACCGATTACGGCAGCCAATTTACTTCGAGATCAAACACAAGTAAACTCTTTGCTCCTTCACTCTCACAGCCCGATACGACACGACTGGAAAGAGATCAGATGCTGGACCGACTTTTCTCACACCCATCCGTCGCAAGGGATTTGGATTAAGATAGACCTACACTAATATTTCTTTGAAAACAGCATTTAATTTCACGCAGTAGTTCTTGTGTATTAAGCGTAAAAATACAGACAAACAGACAAAGATTCTAAGACAATTGTATTGATCCCACCACCATGAGTTACCATCCATGGTTCCATGGTAACTCAGTGGCTGGGCGCTTTCTTCAATTCTGTATTCCTATTCGAGCCTCGAGATTTAGGGCTCGATCCCCGGTGCTATCACCAATAAAACTGTCAATTGTCTTCATATCTGAAAAGTGGTGAATATCATATGTGGACCCAGCATGGTAACCATTTAAATACAATATGTTATTTTTAGATATCGTAGATCGGACTAAAAATTAATATTAAAGCTGACGGTATGCAGGATTGACAAGTGACACCAGGACATCAAATATCTCAGTCCTACCTGTGACCATGAACGCTGTAAAGGGTCTAACGTCGGGTGATAAAATTTAAAAATAAACCACGATAAAATCCGTAAAGTTGTTTAATTTAAAAATGTCTAATATACGCGTAAGTCTCAGAAACAAAATAATATGTTACTTTACTTTTTAATAGACATCGATCGCCAAGTCTAAGTTCAATAACTTAGACGACCACAGCCAACACATTGAGGCTCCTTAATCAAAAAATCGTCAGCCAGTCGTACCCGTGACTTAGTCGTGAGGCGTAAACGTCTTTAGTTCCGCTTTCCGGCCGGTTACCCGTGTCGGATGACCACACACCGCGGAGACTGGAACTAATGTGTCCATGCGATTTCCACTTTAATCCGAGGAAAACCACGCACAGGGGCAGCGAAATGGAAATACCGCGTTTCCCCTCGAACAATACGCGTGGATAATTGGTCACCTTGGTACAAATCAGTGCATTGCACGTAAATAGGGAAATTAGAAAGACTGCGATATGTATGCTGTTAAAACGTCGTGACATCCAATTGTTTCAGCCGACTTCGCAAAAGGAGGAAGGTTCTCTATTCGAATGTTTATTTTCTTATGTAAATTCGCGCATATTTCCGCCATTTTTGAACCGATTTTAAAAATGCTTTTTTATCTTATAGAGGGAATTTTCCGGAATGGTCCCATAAAATTTTCAATTGGTTTAGTGGTTTTTCTTTTAAGTCAAAATAACAAAATAATTTTTTTGTATTTTTTGCTCGTACCTCCCTCATTCGTACAAGTAAACCAATTTCAAAAATTCTTATTTTTATTTCATAGAGCATTCTTCGTAGATAGGGCCATAAAATTTAAAAAAAAGTTCAGCAGTTTGTTTTTTAAAAACAACATATAAACTAATTGAAAAAAATTCAGGGTATACTTCCACAATGGTCACACAATTTATTAACAAAAATCGGATTAGTAGTTTAATTTTATAATCTAAATAAGGAAGAATATATGTTTCGAAAATTCAATTTAAGGCGTTTGAAGTACTTTTGTAATTTTTGTGAAAGTAAACTTGTACAGACAACCACAGCTAATCTTCAACCGACTTCTCAAAAGGAGGATTTTCTCAATTCGACTGTTTTTTTCGGATGTGTGTTAGCGGATTACTCCGTAAGTTATGAACCGTTTTTCAAAATTATTTCTTTATTTGAAAGGATACATCCGATATAATTTTCATGAAAATCAATCGAACAGTAATAACTAAAAACATTGTTTCACGAACGTTCGCTTCCAAGGCGTTTGAAGTCGATAATAATTATGATTTTTAAACGTTAAAGAAAATTGACAATTACAACAAAAATAATAGAGTAAAAATTTAAAAAGGCAATTACGTTTTTCATCGGGAAATTATTAAATAAAACATTTACCAAAAGAACGATCCATGTAGAAATAATAACAAAAGTGTAATGAATGTTTAAAGGGAAAATGTTGACAAACAAGCAGTTGGTTCAATTAATAGCGGCCGCCCACAGAAGTCAATGACATTCGAAAATAAGCAATTCCACTAACAGCTTTATGAGTATGATAAAAGATAACATAACAGCATATAAATAACGCATAAACAATATAATATTCATTATTTCCTATCAGTCAATAGGTGTAAGAGAACCGCCTCCGTAACCTAGTGGGATAGACCCTTGCATTACAAACCGCAGGTCTGAGATTCGAATCGCGAGGGGACAATGACTTTGTGTTATTACCCGATTGCCTGAAGAAAAACATGTTCCATGGTTCGAATGGGCATGTAAAATCAGTCCCGGTTGTTGAGAACATCTTTGACAGTCGTTATAGGATGTCAGTGCTTTTAAAAATAAAATTTCTAAATAGTCAGGTCATATTTGGTTGGATTAGAAGCTGACCCCAAGTAATTTAAGAATTAGGCTAGGGAGAGGAAAAAGTGATAGATGTAAGGTGATGGAACCTTCTTAAAGGAGTGGGTTGATCGGGGCTAAGAAAATTATACAGAGAAATTGCCGTTACACTCCTTACACTTTTATGCGTGGCTTTATTAAACATAGATTCCATAAATTATTGTTTTATATTTAAATCATGTAAAGAGACTATTTCGCAGCTGACCAGGCAATCGAGCGCACAGTAAACAGATTTAAAAATAAATTAGTTACAAGGCGAACAAAATATGAAAAAAATAACACGTATTTATTTTCTTTTTGGTAAAATCTGTGATTAAAATTAATGGACAATATTAATTAAGCGACTTCAAAATAGGAGGATGGTTCTTAATTCAGATGTTTCTATTTTTTTTATTTTGTACGTTCGCGCATATCTCCTCATTTATGAACCGATTTGAAAAGTTAATCTGGTAACTTCTCTAAAATAAAAAAAAATCAGTTTGTTTTTTAAATGAAAATATCAAATAACGAAATGTTCACCTATATGTCCACCACTTATGAACTGATTTAAAAAATAGGGTATACTTCCAAAATGGTCCACAAAATTTTAATAAAATTCGGATAAAAAGTTTGTTTGTTAAAAAAAATCAAACTAACGGATAAGATATGTTTCGAAAGTATTTTTTTATGGGGCTTATAGTCGAATTTTGTATATATTTCTGGGAAAATAAACTTGTTCAATACCTGATCCCTGTGTTTTCACATACGTATTTTCTATTGATAATCCACTCCTATTGGTCATAGCATGATGTTATATATATAGTTGTGTTGTTTTACAATTTTTGATTCAGACCATTATTCTGAGATCAGCGCGTTCAACCAAACAAAAAAACTGTTCATAGCTTAACAGGGCCGAAAAAAATAAACTCAACACCTCAGGAAAACACGTCGTATAGAATACCTGATGGTAATATAGCGTCAATTAAAACCAATTAAAGACCAGTCAGGGTCGACCGCGCCCTGCGAATCCATTTGCCAGTAGGTTGGCAGTACGTGGCCATGTTGCCACACTGCCAGTCCCTGCCAATAAATCCAGCTGTTTACACGATCTCCCGCACCCATGCTGCACTCTGACGGAATTAGATTGGCCCGCCGTGATTCATGGTGTTACGGCGTTCAGGGGTAAACATCAATATGTTTGCAACGAGGCTGAAATTGATTTAGCTAGAACTGAAATATAACGCTGCCTGTGTATATCTGTCGATATTTTGGAAAATACTTTTAACCGACTCGAAAAGGAGGAAGGTTCTCTATTCGAATGTTTATGTTTTTTTTTGTTAAGTACGATCACGCATATCTCGCCATTTATGAACCGATTTCGAAAGTTCTTTTCTCGTCTTATTAGATATTCATTCAGAATGATCTCATAAAATTTTCAGGAAAATCGGTTAAGAAGTTTTTCTTTTAAATCAAAATAACAAAATTGATTTTACATATTTTTCCGCGTTCATTTATGAACCAATTTCAAAAATACTTAAAGCTAGAGCATTTTTTATAAATGCTATCCTATTAAATTTTCAGAAAAATAGATCTCATTAGTTTGTTTTCTAAAGAAAAATAAAAAACATTGGAATGATGCACATATTTCCGCAACCTATGAATAGGGTACACTTTCACAATGGTCTTACAAAAGTTTTACAAAAATCGGATCAGTAGTTACTTTTTGAAATCGAAATAACGGAGAAGATATGTATGGAAAGTATACTTTTAAGGCGTTTGAAGTCGGTTTTTGTAACTTTCTGTGAAAATAAATTTGTTTGGACCATGATTTGAAGTTGATGAAAGATTCAAACTCGGAAAGATACGCACCTCAATATAAAGTACAATAAATCAAGTCAAAATATCTTTGTACAATATGAAAGTGATTACGCTTATTTATTATGGTGGTAGTTTTTGTGACAATCAATAAACAATAAACTGATGTAACTTTCAAATTAAATAAAGATATTTTGATTTTATTGATTGTCATAAAAAACCACAAGCGGCTGTTCCTGCGTAGAACTGCCGTTGTAAACTCAACGGGACTAATACTTTTTTGTCCGGTTTTTTTTACCACTAATTTACATAATATGCAATATTTATTATAATATACAATATTTAACTTGAAAAACCCTGGAGAAAGCAGTTCATTGCCAGAATGTTTTTTTGCTATCATAAACTTTCCCTTTATAAGGTACTCATGACCGAATGACGGCCATAGCGGTCTGTGTACATTGACTTCAGAAATCAGCCAACTGCGCAGGAAATATTATAGTGCACTAGTGTACGCGCAGAAACATGTGCACTCTCTATCTCTTAACTCTCTAAGTCCGATGGGACGATTATCCGACACGACCGCAAGGCCGACTTTTTACATGCCCATCCGACGCATGGATTATCTTTCTTTTCAGGCAATCGGGTGATCAGCCCGCATTTCCCTAATCTAATCAAGAAACAACAAATCTATTACTCCCCCAAGGGATTCGAACCCAACACTTCCGGTATACAAGGCAAGGACCCATAAGGCTACGGAGGCGGTAAAGTTACCCTTGATATAGTTGAAATGAAGGCTCTCTATGTTTTTTCCAATTTTTTTTATTTATATATAAATAATAGTTTTTTATTTCTTACTATATACTAGTTTAGTCTTCGTACTATTAAATAAAATACACTAAAGGTGTAATAATTGTTTTGGAATTTGATATTTTATAACTAAGAAGTAAAATTTCTTCGTATATTCCTTAGTAATTTTTAGTTAAATAAACTGTACTGATACATATCTAGTGCCACAATCACAAGGTCGTTTCCATGCAAATGTAATGTCTAGATTTAAAACAATAATCTGTAGAAGACACATTGCTCCACGCTCTATTGAAACACCTGCTGCAGATGCTGAGACACCGGAACCAACAGACAAGTAGAAATGCCAACAGAGGCTCTTTTATCTGCTTACTTTGCTTGTATGGTGCTACTGACTCTATTGTATTTTATACATGACGTGCCTTATTAATCGGCTATGAAACAGGCGTTGCCAAAATGTCTGTCACACGTCTTTAATTCGAAAATTTCAAGCTTTTTTTTAATAACCTGCAGCAATCTGGACCTGAAGTTACCCTCAACGAGCCTAAAAACGTTTCGCGTTTCAAAAATTAATTTAAAAAAATCCAGCGGACCTGTGTCTAATCACCTTAAACACGCATAACAGCCGGCACAGCCGTTTAGGAGTTCAGTGACATACGCACTCACACAAGAAAAGTATACTATATAAAGATTTGAGATTAATTGTAATTTAAATAATTCTAATAATTTTTGCACGCCGGTGGAACAAGCAGTTGCTTTGTATATTATTCACTACTATTTAATTCTATTGCGTACAAAACATATCAGTGGAACTTAAAAACTCCCTCTTTTAGAAGTGGTTTGTGAAGTGTATATACTATCGTGACACATATAAATTCGCGGTTATATTGTTTGTATTCACGGCAAATTTAATTGAATACGGATACACTATACATTATATGACGTTTGTATAGTTCTTGAAGAGCTTTCTTTTTATGGCGGCAATAAAGCGACGTCCGCGAGAGCGAATCGCTATTTCTAGCAAGCACGAGTAATGCAGACAGCCATAAACGACAGTCCTTATATCACTAACTCTTATATAAACACATAGAATAAATACAGGAACAGCAATATCTAGGTCATCCTCATATCCTCAACGTTGTTACTAAAGTGCTTAGGACAATAACAAGTTTACTTTCACTGAAAATTACAAGTAATGCCTTTACCGTTATTTTGCTACTACTAAACCGATTTTAATATGAAAGGAAATAAAAAAAATCTTTATTTTCAGACAGCATGGCTACATAACATTTTATCGAGAGACTGAACAATGGCAAATGTATATTGCAATCAATTCTGTAACTGTTTCTTAAAACATTTTTACTATTCCTCATCAGGAATCGGGAAAAATCCTTTGTGAATGGTTTTCCTTTTTTGTGTACCTTACTTCGTTGGGACTTCACAGGCGTAATTAAAATTTTCAACCGACTTCAAAAAGGAGGAGATCCTATATAATTTTCATTAAAATCAGTCCAAAAATTACTTTTTTAAATCAAAATTTAGCTAAGGCGTGAAAAGTTGGTTTTGATGTTTTCCGTATAAAATAATTATGATAATGAGCTATGTATCTTATATATAAGATTACTTATATATAAGATATAACTTATACATAGATTTTCTTCTTATTTTCCTATGAACGTTATTCTGAACCTTTAACTGTACAGTGTTAAAGATTCAGAAAAGCATAAACTGATGGCAATTACAAACAATCTCAAACAATGTATACTCTACAGTTTATTTATTTTTTTGGTAGAACCTATGGGTATCTCAGGAGCTACTGGTGCGAAGAGAGAACTTTTTGTTAGTTTTTTGAACTTTTACTGTTGGATAGCTCATTTGTCGAGGAAGGCTTTTGGTATATATAACATCACGCTATGACCAACAGGGGATGAGCATCCGTGAACAATGTTACAAAATCGGGGAAAATTAACGCAAATGAAACTGTTGGGACCAGCTAGCTTACAATATTAATTACAAATACTTAAAGTTCCCTAGTCTAGTCTATTACAGCAGTCATTTAAACAATTTTTTCCCTGTTTATTATTACGATAAAAGGTAAAAAATTGAAACAATGCCTATTCAAAATTTGGATAAAGGTCAAAAATGCTAACGTCTACGCGTCAGGACACCGAACAATTCATCAGTTGTACGTGAAATATCACACATATGTGTTGACCGATGTTATTTCTTCGAATGTGTAAACCGATACTAGATAAAACAACAAATATACAGGAAGTCAAATCGTTAGTATTTCCATGTGTGTATATTTTGAATATACACTCAAAATATACACACATGGAAATATTAACGATTTTTGATATGAAAACTTTATATAATAGTCTACATATAATATTCAGAGATTTATATAAATACATGCTAGCTGTTCCCAATGGTGTCACGTGTGTATTTTTGTTATTTTTACAACATTTTTGATGTTCCGCTCTTATTGATCATAGCGTGATGTTATATAGCCAACGGCCTTCCTCGATAAATAATAGCCTATTTACATTATATACAACAAACACTAAAAGAATTTTTCAATTCGGACCAGTAGTTCCCGAGATTAGCGCGTTCAACCAAATTAGAGGTGGTAGAGCATAACATTCTTTCACAGCTTTTGCTGCACTTTTTCGGCCACGCTCGTCCGGGGAAGTACCACCGCCCTTTGTAAAGTCGCCATAAAATAAAGTATGCATGACTTTTAGGGA
>JAOCPS010772116.1:0-10294 GCA_025505425.1 Graphium colonna
GCTCCGACGCCAAGACTGTGAACGCGGGTGTCCCACAAGGCTGCGTGCTATCCCACACACTGTTCCTTCTGCACATCAATGATTTGTTGCGTATTAGCAACATTCATTGTTATGCAGATGACAGTACAGTAGACACCTTTTACACCAGCTGGGAAAATATTTCTCAGAACCGCGTCGACGAGTGCCGGAACAAACTTGTGTCTGAAATCGAGATTCTTAGCAAAATCTCGGATTGGGGTTGACTAAATCTAATCCAATTTAACCCCCAGAAAACACAAGTTTGCGTGTTCACCGCTTAAAAGAAACCCTTTGTCGTGTCTCCTCATTTTAAGAACACTTCCCTGTGGCAACCAGCTTCGATCGGAATACTCGGCGTCGACATATCGAGTGACATACAGTTTCGAGGTCACTTGGAAGGTAAAGACAAATTGGCTTGCAGTATTTCCAGCCGTCGGCCGCCTGAAGTTATACAAAGCGCAGGTATGGCCACACATGGAATACTGTACTCACCTCTGGGATGGAGCACCCCTTTACCAGCTCCTTGCATTTGACCGCAAGTAAAGTCAAGCTACTCAAATTGTCAGCGATCCAGCTCTCTCCGATCGGCTCGATTCTCGGCCTTGGCCTTGCGAAGAGAAGTAGCATCTCTAAGCATACTATACCGCATTTACTACGGGGAGTGTTCAGAAGAATTGTTCGGAGTAATACCGGCTGCACAATTCGCTCATCGTACAACGTAACAATCCACCACATACCATCAATACCGCCGCGATGGTTGGCAGCCCTCCACAGTGCGTTTTCGTCGTCATTTTTTGCCACGCGGTATTTCCAGACCGATACGACTTAGGGATCTTCAAAAAAAGAGCATATAAAAGAGTCTACCTTAAAGGCCGGCAACGCTCTTGTAACCCTTTCGGTGGTGCGGGAGTCTATGGGCGGCGGTGACCACATACCATCAGGTGAGCCGCTTGCTCGTTTGCCTCCTTCTCTATAAAAATAGTAATCGGTTCTCCGTGACTGCCCCTTATGTTATTTAATGGAAAAGGAAAAAGTGGAACATATTACTACTAGTTTACTCTACTAGTCGAAGCAAAAAAAAATACGTTTTCTGAAGCAATATTCTAAACGATATAGATGTGCACGATATATCAAATACAATATCGAGATATGTATAAAACGTATTTTATTCTAAGGTAAATATTAATAAAACTAAAACTTGTAAATAGTTGAACGTTTCTTTTAAAAATGTGATGTGTCGATTATAAATTATTTAAACTTAAAACAAACCAAATCAAAATATTTTCTTTTCCCTTTGAAGGTTGAAAACAATGTCTCTGACATGTTACCCGTATGGAAATTTATAATTTTTTTGTAATAATAACAATAATAGTAGTCTTAATAATACGCACTTTCTGTAGAAATATAGCGCTTAACTACTACGATTTAAAAGATACCCTACTGACATACGGACAAGATAGCCTTGAAATATGATGACGATGAGAGAGTCGCTATGGTGCAATTTGGGTGCAGCCCCCCACCGGTCATCATTCTGCATGTCAATGTCAACCTTTATACTTTTTCTTATATGGAAAGGATGACTAAACAGTAGTCCCATCCCCTAATGCTACACAACATTAGGAGAACCGCGAGAGGGTTGTTAGCGTAGGATTAGATGGATAAGGTTTATCGAGTAAGATGGATCAGGATTAAGGATTTGGTGTGAAAGAGATTGGGAAAGGAAGTAACTACGAATGGCCATCCGGAAACCCATAAAGTATTGAAAATTTATACCGGGCTTTTGAAGGTTGTACCCCGGCAAGCGCGGTCGTAGAAGTGCAGCAAGAGCTGTGAAAAGATGTTATGCACTACCAACATAAAAAAGTTTCTTATAGCAATACTAAGACTGCTCGCGTGCCACCATTTTCTAAAAAAACCTATCATACCGCTTTCTAGGACACGCTTTTTATGGTTGTGCACAAAAGTCAAAGCTAATTATGCAAATAGAAATGGAACCGTTGAAGTACCACATACATAAAGTCAGACATTAAATAGTGGGACCGATACTAGGATAAAACTATGCTTCGTCCAATCGGTTTATCTGGTAATGGTTTACTGCTTGATTTCATAAGCTAGTAAACCGGGTGGCAAAGCCTCTCTTCTTAAGGGTCCTTTTATTATATAATCTATAAAACAGCGCTGCTCACAAGTAATCTTCCAAAAGCAACATACGATGAGCGTAAGTAAGTAACTAACATTTTCCCAATAAAAAGATACTATGCAATATAAATGACATATTTCGAAATTAGTGACCCAGCCCGGCTTCGCTCTGATTAACGAACTACGTAAGTTAATTTAAAAGTAGTACATTACAGGTAGTGATTTTTTGCTAAATGTACTATTGTCATATTTTTTTTTTCATATAATCAAACTTTCTCATATTGAAAACAGTATTAAGTTGCGGCCGCTACTGTGTTAGACTATTTCGAATACTCAAAAAGTCATTGAGACGAGGACTTTAATAAAATATATGAAAATAAACATCAAAATACGTAAAAAAAACATCAAAACCTTTTTACGAAAATTGAGCTGACGGAGGAGCATGAAATTAAGCACGTTAAGGGAGTTTAAATTAATAATAAGAAGGGCAGAAAGATAATATTTTTTTATATTATGCAAGAGAAAATACATTAAATTAATAAAAAGTAAACACATCCATTCCGTTTTTACACATAATTATCCAATATGTTAGGTGATAGCTTTTTTTAGTCAAGTTGACAAATTTGATATTCGCCAAAATTTCATAAAACGGTTGAAGTTTAATCATTGCAGGACATTTAGTATTGTGAAATGGGTCACGTTTCTAATAATTACCTAATTAATGGTTTTTTAATACAACCACGGAACGCTCCAGCGGTCAAATGTTTGCGATGGCACGGATTCTGTGTGACGTAACATTACCTACATACGCGTTCATAACTACCGACCGGTATGTTTTCGAGTGCTGCGCGTCGACTCTATCGATAACAATACATTAGACTAGCGGATGTCCGTGATTTCGTTCGTTATTTAAAAATGTGTTTGTTTGTGAGTCTAAAGCACGACTGGGGTTTACTCATTTACAAATACACATATACATGTTTTCAAAGTGAAATGTACGTTACATAGGAAAACGTAAGGCTTTTGAGTTAACGCTTGTATTAATTTCATTTCTTATAAAATTTTGATATTGTTGCCTTATACGAAAATTGGTTATTTATGAAATTAAGTCCAATTTAGCAAAATTAACACATTATAGATGTATATATTATATAACATACACCTTAAGCTAAAGTCTAATCGTAAGCGTTATTATTACTTTTTTAACGTGGAGTTTGTTGCATTTGCAGATTTTTATTCATCAGTCTTCTCTAGGTATGTTGACAACGTTTTTGTAATTTAAAGTTTATTAATTTTTACAGTAAAAAGCAATTTGACATTTTATTTTGTTTTATTTTAAAATTTAAAAACGTCCGATTTTCTATTTTTCTTTGTTTTGTTTTTAATAAATATAATCGTAGTTTTTTATGCAATTTTTTCATTTTACTCGGTTTCATCCCTTTACTTGCCACCTTTTTCACAACTCACGTATTCGCCAGGTTTCGTAATTTGATAATAAAATATTTTTATAATGTTATAAAAATACTTTTAAAATGTCAGATTGATATAGTAAAAACAATTCTTTCGGTAATTACTATATGGAAACAATTTTATCTTTCCACATTCAAACTGTCAGATACCTAGGAGAATTTATTACAATTATTATTGATTGATATTTTTGCATATACTATTCAGAGAGTTATTGAAAAGAACTAAAATACGCGTTAATACAAAATTGAAACATATTTTAGTAATATACCACCGAATAATCGATATCGATACATTTCACCCGTGGCGCATCACTATTGTAGCGTAATGAAGCAAAACCACTTTCACTGCCCTGCGCTAGCGTGTTTCCTACTTTGCTATAATATTAGTAAAGTAGGTAATTGTTTACACAAGTCTATATGTATTAGAACAAGTATGTAAGGGTTCAGTAATTGGTTTAAAAATTAATATTTGTAAATAAAATGGTATGCATACATCATATAAATATATTTTTTGCAAATAATGAGATTTAGCTCTTAGCCCGTTGAGTAAAGAAACGATGCGTTCATTTTGATTTCTTTTAAATCGTATTTTGTAGATAGTATATAGTATATATACTCTGTATATGAGGCTTTTAATGCCCTTCTACACCAGATAAATATGTGGGGTATAACCGCCTTTGAATAAAAAGTTGTAAAATAAAAATATTTTTGTTTTGCAGTTCACTTGGTAAGTAAAATTACTGCTAAATATTTTTCTCTTTTTCTCAATCATTGATCATTTTCCTACTTCTTTCTTATTCCATATTCAAATATAATGCCTTTATTCACATATACTCTAGCGTTATAAATGTAAAATTTTTGCCTTTGTTCTATTAATAACATAATCCCAATCTAGAATAGCACCCAACTATCTATATATAACAATGTTTAGTAAAACTAGGATGTTTCCTTATTTAAATACCTCGCGAATTATCCTTGGCAGGAACCGTTATACTTTTATGAGATTTATAAATAACGAATTATGTAAAATTAGGAAGTTAAATGAATTTATTTTATTAAATAGTAAGATTGTAAACGTGTAATGTTTCATTTCTTTTATTTTGGCGAGCCGGGATGTGAATGTCGGACAAACTGAGGTGGTAGAACATAACTCAAAATAACATTCCACAGCTTTTGCTGAACATCTATGGCCGCGCTCGTTCGGAAGTTCCACCGCCCTTAATAACGTCGACATAAAATAAAATATGCATGACTTTTGGGGTTGCCGAATGGCCATGTCTACCCTTTTCTTATCTCACTCCTTTCCCTACAAATCGTTTATCCCGACCCATCCCATCTAATAAACTTATTCTATCCAATGTGACCCAGGTTGTCAACGCATTCGCGATACTCCGGATGTTGCGCGTTTCTATGCGCGGCGGGATCACTTACCATCAGGTGAACCGTCTGCTTATTTGTCTTCCTTTTCATTAAAAAGAAACTAAAAGATCAAATAACGAATCAAAGAACTTATAGCTAATATGAAGCACCTGCGTTTTTAAGCTATTATAAAACCATAAAAAAAATATTTCTACTTCTATCGGCTTACTGGTTTCTTCTTTATATGAAAATAGCTGGAAAAAGATATGTTATAGAAGTTCACTTCTAAGGCGTTTGAAGTCGGTTTCATTATTTTCCGCAAAAAAAAATAGTAGTGCTTGATCTTTAGTAGCTGCATTTTTGTTTTAAAGTTGTTTTTCATTTTCAATGAGAATGTGTAGTAGACAAGGATGCTGCATAACATCGAAGATTGTATGCTATTTATGTAATAATGAGACAAGTAGTGGCTTGTCAAATTGTGATCGAACTGCACAAGCCATTTTTGATACACAGTATGAGATGAAGAGAGAGGATATGGGTCCAAACTGGTATGTTTCCAATGTTTTAATTTATAGTAAAAATCCAAAGTTAATTAAAAATTTTGTTTAAATCTAGGGATAAACGACTTCATTATCATTTCACTAAATTCAGTCTAATGTGTCAACATGTACTGAAAATGTGTTAGATTTTGTGATATGACGTGACGATTAGGTATATTTGATATTTTTCATGATTTCGTGATATACCTAGAAATTTCAAGTAATCCCTGATATCCACAATTCCTTGTGATATACATACCGGGGCAAACGGCTTTGTAAGAACGCGCTCTGTAGTCAGATGTATATTTAGAATATACAACTATCAACAGAGCGCAGGTCAGGGAGCAACTGCTGTAAGCAAAGGTGTGAACTGCGTGCACCAACTTCAAAGTCACGGCGAAACTTCTAATTAGTAACGAAGTAAACCGGGTGCCGAGCGCATCTGTTAGGTATGTTTATAATTTCTGAAAATTCGATAACTGGTTAAATGTGCAGTGACCTGTTGCGAAAACCATTGTCGGAAGCAATATAAAATGAATAGTGATGTTTCTTTTCATCTGTGATTATTATTTTATGAAATATTTCCGACTTAAAAATATTTGAAGCGTGGGCCACGGCAGGGGCTGTAAGACGCAACGCGCGGGAAGACGCTAGCCTAGTGTTATACCCTCAAATTTACAACTGCGATACTTTACGCATTTATTATTTAGAAATACTTATACTTTAAGGCTTACTATAAGAATCAAGTAATAATAAAAACCAAATAATTATACACATTTGTGTCACGTTATTATACTAAAATTAGCTTTTAAACGGAAAACAAATTCTTGTTTTAATATTACTTCTAGCAAATATTACTAGAAAATGTTATATACTTACGTCATATTAAGTAGTATAGTTAATATATGTATTTAAGCAGTTTCAATAATAAATGTGTTCTTTATTTAATTAATTATGATTTATAATAAAATATTATGATAATTATTAAACAATAAATAAATATTAAGGCGGGGTTCTCCTAGAAATAAAATTTTGTAAACGGTTATATTTTGTAATGCTACATTATAAATATGTAAAAAATAACCACTTATATTTAAAATTTTTTCTTAGCTCTGTCGGATGTCCGTAACAGAATTGCATAAACTTTATCCTATAGAAAAAAAGACAAACATACCTCTATTCGTCATCTTAAAACCAATATTATTTAAATTGTACGTAATTTAACGAATAGAAAATCAAACTTAAATAAGCGTCTGTGATGGTGTGTGCGATGTCGCTAATAATATTGTCAATATTATACAACATGATTGTTTTTTTCTCAAAATCAACAATTTTACGGCACCCTTCACTCCGGCTCCGTTCCGACCGCGATGCGGCGTCGTGATCGCTGTCCCTGTTATTCCGGTGCGTTTGAGGACGGCTTTTTCTTTCGCACACGGATTGGCAGCATTAGCATTGTGCAGTTGGAGAATCTCGCCTTAAATAAATTACATTTTATTTAACATTTCTAAAAATAGGCCTTACATCCACCAAATTTTCAGATACGCAGCGTTTCATCAATACATTGCACTCACAGAACATTACTTACGCCTGGCACCACGGGCGACAGGCGGTGTTAGCACTCTATGTTTATATCTATATTCTAAGGTTATGATAATATACCATCGTAGAATATTTTTTTTAGATAATTCTTTAAATGCGACTAGAAATAGAATTTCTAAAATTGTCATAGACAAAACTGGATGAAAAATAAAAAAGAAACCTGTTAAATAATAAAGATTTTCGTCTTAAGTGGCCTACAGTTAAGCAAAGGAGTCATTCTAGAATCTTGCTTACGCTCTTCTCTATTTTAAATGATTCAGCTTCTCCCTCTTATCTTAAAGATAACTTAAAATACATTTCGTTAAACAGTAAAAGACATCTTCACTCTTCGCATACTCTAAGAAACTGTATTCCTCAACATAAAACTGGTTCTTTGGTTTTTTGGTAGCTCTTTCAACGTGCGGGCGACACTATTCCGGGACTCTTTGCCTGAAAACATTCCTAGAGACCCTACCAAAGCTTTTTTTACTTTGGCAGATTTACTTATAGGAGTCTGAATAAGACTAAGCTGTTACCATTAACATCGTCATATGTATATAGTAATTATATATAAATATAATTTATATATTTACGTTTTTTTTAACATATCTACGCATTTGTAGATTATATTTGTTTTTATATGCATAATGTTAATATAAAATATTTCTGTATAATTTATAATTACCACAATTTATCTCCACGACCAGGGTTGACTGGGAACGGCTTATACATTAAGTCCGCCCTTTGTTGTCATTATTTTTAAATTTAATAAAAAATAAATCGGATAGTGTTATTGTATTAAGTAATATTTATTTATTTCAAAATAGGTATTTGTCAAGAAAATTTAATCTATTATTGACTAGCTACTGCCTGTGGTTTCAACTGAATGATAATGATTTTTTGATCTAACTTTTGCGCACAGTACTCTGAACCTTTCAAATATGAAATTGGTCCAAGTTACAAGCCTAAGTCCCTTTGTCGTCGGTCCAGCCCTTTCGGAGACTAGCTGAGGAGGATAATAATTTAAAAAATAGTCATTTGTTCAGTATTATCGTATTACTTTAGACCTATTAATTTAGTTATTCTAATCTAATATTTATTTTAGATCGTATAACCGTCATATATGATTGACTTAGACATCGGCTTCGCCTGAGTATTCGGTATCAGTCTTATTGTGAAATTTCAATTTGTCAAGAGTGTCAACTATTATTACACGGGTATATTATACCTCCAAACAATGTTCTTCAACCGCAGCGCCCTATATTTTTCAATCATGAAATATTGTACACCACAATGTCATATATAACTAAGATTAATATCACAAATCGATGCAATGAAAAAGGAAGTAAAATAATGTAATAAATAAGCCTACGTGAAATATATTACAACAATAAAGGACTTAACTTAAATATTGAAATGGTAAGTGGTCTAGTCTGTATGTAGGAATTTTCTTATAAAAATGTAAAATAAAATAATAGAAGCTCTTTACTTTGTCAAATTCCAAAAACTGATAATTATTCGCCACCTTCCTAAAGAGAAGCGTACAAGTTTGAGCTCATAGGCACTCACGTTTTAACAGAAATACAATAAGAGGAAGAAAAAAGAAAGATGACAATTGTCTTAAAATATTAAGCATCAAGTATCTTACAATTTTTCCAACTTTTTGATTCAAGTATAAAAGATATTTTACAAATAATCATATATTTGCAAAATGTCTTTTATAATAATGGTTTTTAATAATATAATAGAAATTTAAATTTCATATTATGTTATTACAAAACATTTCGTGATGATAATTACAATAATGTTTAACATCCGCTCTAAATATTTCGATGTAAAACGATTTATTTTTAATTGACATTATAGTAAAATATATACTACTATAAAAACATTGAACTTTTCAGTGCCACTTTTAATATGTACACTCGCACACAACCTCTACTTCTACATTAGTATAATCATTAATATGGAAAAATCATTCGCGGAAAAGTGAAAAATTGTGCACGCATTTTGCTTAGAAAAGCCTTGATCATAATTTTACCTGCATTGGATATCATCATCATCAAGTGCCTGTCGTAGTCCACTGCTGGACGTAGGCCTCTTCCAACGCACACCATCCACCACGATCCTTGTAAGTAAGTAAGTATTTTAATTTGTAAAAAATGGTAAAAAAACATTTGACAGATGATTATAAAGTACAACATGTTTTTTGCTTCAGATAAAACGTATAAATGGTAATTTACAATTTCACATTAAATAGGTAAAAATCAAAAATGTCAAATGTCATAACTAATAAAATATAAAACACTCATAGAAACAAAAATAATACAAAAACATAATTATCAAGAGAATAATCAAAATATAATTATAAAAAAAAAAATCAAAAATTCGTTATATGTTGAATTCATTTAAAGTGTCATTAAGAAAATCATTTAAGTTGTAATAACATCTCTCAGTAAGAATTTGTCGCAATTATTTTTTAAAATGTAAGTCCACGGCGCATGCATAGCTTCCAGGGTCTCGTCGGTTTCGAAGAGCAACATCTGCTAAACGCTGAATTAATCTCGGATTGCTTTTTACAAAAACTTCAATTTCATATATCGAGGTTAATGTTAATATTTTATTTTCTATAAAATATGTTTTACAGCTATCTGTCGTCTTCAACTTAAACATAGCATCAGATCGCGTGATGCATCGCTTTTGAGCTTTGAAAGCTATTTCGTTATGGGTTAAGTTTCCCCAAAACATAACTCCATATCGTAGTCTTGAGACGACTGTCTGGTAATAAACAGTTAGCAAAGCATTTCAATTGATAACAATAGATAACTTATATAACGCATAGGAAGAGCTGTTCATTTTCTTTGTGAAGTATGAGGTTGCCATTTCAGCTTATTCTCAGTAGTTAACCCTAAATATTTTGTCATGTTTGTGTCGTGGATATTTTTGGCTTGATTGATACTTAGATTACACAATCCAGGTGGCAAGGAAAATTCATTAATTTTGTGTTATTTAAATTAATTGGCTACTCGCATCAATTTTAAATTAAACAACATAACGAATTTTATCGCGGTTTCTTTTTAAATGCTATCACTCAACGTTTCGAACCTGTTACAGCGTATATGGCCATCGTTAGGACTGAGGTGTTTGATGCCCTGATCCTGATATCACTTGTCAATCCTGCATACGATC
>JAOCPS010772227.1:0-10293 GCA_025505425.1 Graphium colonna
TAATTCTTATAACATATGTTGCAATAATGCAAGACCCGATCGCACACCATGTTAGTGGAAATCCGCCGATATGGTGTTACACCACACGAGTTGTACGAAGAATATTGCATCGGTGGGAACGCCGACTCAACAGTACGAGGCCCGTTATATAGCCACAGTATTTACTGCATTTGCAAGGGATTTCACTCTTCTTCACATTCCGAAGGCAGTCATTAGTCTTATCTTAATTTTAATTTGTAACTGTCCTTTTACAATAAATAAATTAATAATACCATTAGCTTTTTTGAGTCCTCCTGCGTCGCCACACGTAATTAGTGTTAGAATTATTGGTTGGTCTCATTACCTTTATGCTCTATCTTCAGTACTTTTGGCCACAGTATAGATATGATAGCAACAAGTTTAATAATCTTTTGTTTTTGTTTTACTATACTCTTGTAAATTTCCTTTCTAAAACCAGTTGATTTAGTACGTGTTAGGTGTTTAATAGCCGTGTTCTAATTTTAGTTTTTTATAATGTAAACGTATTTTTTTTATTAAATTTACTTTTTTATGTATTACATTGCAACTTTAGTAAAAATCTTAACAATGTCCATATTAATGCCTAAATTATCCACGTGCATTATGCAGACTTGCTATCTTCGGGTGCTGTAAAATATATAGATGCTATTCTTGCTTCCGAAACCTTTCTTTTAGCAGCTATTTATTCTATGTAGTACTATCTTCCGGGGTTCTAATGTACTTGTGACGACAGAATTGGTAAGGAATATGGAGGAGTAGCAATCTTACTGAGAGCGGATATTCATTTTAAAATTGTGGGCCAGTCTCGCAGTAAGTACTTCAATTTTGTTGAACATTTGTTTTATGAAATAACCGTAAACCATTCTAGGATCTTGCTGGGTATCAACTACCCTCTTTCGCGTGCAATGTAGATTATTTTTCCTAACAAGAAACAAAAATTGAAGATTTGGACCACACTATTATTCTAGGTGATTTAAATACCTGCCTCTTAATAAACGACACCCGCAACAAAAAAGGGACTCTTTCTTGTTACCTTCGTCAATTTGCATAATATTTCTCTCTCTCTCTCTGCCCATCACTTTCCTAATGCTTTTCCTTCTTTTCAGGCCTCATACTTGTTTTTGATCAAATACCCACTTCATTTTCATATCTTGACCTTATATTCGCTATAGATAGATATATGACAGACTTTATAGAGTCGATACTAAAGAAATTAATTAGGTAATTATTACTCGATAAAAGTTTAAACGAAGAGAAATAAAAGGATAATAACTTATACAGGCTTCTATTTACTTGAACCTGTTTTACCAGTTCTGTGATGTAATCTTATTAATTAAATTTGGCTTACAATTATTTCATATACTTTCTTTTCTCAAATGAATCATGCATGTGTAAAATAGATCTGGCGTCATTAAGTCACAAACCTTATCTAATAATGAAGCGGGAAAGTATTCCGTGGGAATCTATAGTAAAATATACCTATGTACAATTTGATTTTATGATTGTTTCGATTAATATACTCATTTGGGTCTGATCCAGAAAATCATACAAGATATTATTTGTTATCTGCCATTATAGCTTAACAATTTTCTTGACAATTGAAAAACTTTTTTTTATTTTAATTCTTTAAATGCTTGTTTTACTTACGGAGTCATTCAAATTCAAATTAAAAATAACTTTATTCACAAAGACGCTAGCGCGTTTTTACAAAACGTCAATTTGTACATTATAAATATAAATAAAAATTAAATATATATAATAGAAGCTGCTGCCAGCTCGGTAGGCAGATTCTGCTGAGAAGAGCGGGCGATAAACTGAGCAGAAGTCGGTTGCTCTTTTAAAATAATATTTCTTACAAGATGTAGTATGCAATAATTCCTAATTTTCATTGTTCATCATCATCATTCAATTGTTCCTAAAAAGGGACACAAATCCCTACTGCAGAAATATCGACCCATGCCCCTTTGAAGCCACAGTTATAAACTGTTCTCAAGAGTGATCATCAACAGTCTTGCGCAAAGACTCGACGAATTCCAACCACCGAAGCAGGCTGGGTTCCGGAGCGGATACGGCACCATAGATCACAACCACACAGAGCGGCAGATTATTCAGAAAACTGAAGAGTATAATCAGTCCCTGTGTCTAGCGTTTGTGGACTATAAGAAGGCCTTTGACTCGATTGAAATCTGGTCTATTCTGGAGTCCCTGCAGCGATGTCAAGTAGATTGATACATCAAAGTGATGAGATGTCTTAACGAAGCCGCCACTATGTCCGTCCAAATACAAAATCAGCAAACAAGACCTGTATCGTTGCGTCGAGGTGTGAGACAAGGGAATGTTATATCCCCGAAATTGTACACAAATACAATGGAGGATATGTTTAAGACACTGAACTGGAAAAGACGTGGCATCAACATTAATAGCGAGTACTTCTCCCACTTGCAATTTGCTGACGAAATCGTCATCGTGGCAGCAACGCTGCACGACCTAAAACAGATGCTGAAGAACCTGGCTGACTCTTCTGTGTGCATCGGCCTACGGATGAACTTGGACAAAACCAAGGTCATGTTCAATGAACATGTACTATCGGAACCGATTGCGATACACGGCGCTGTTCTCGAAGTTGTACAGGAATATGTATACCTCGGGCAGACATTGCAGTTAGGTAGAAACAACTTTGAGGACGAGTTGAATAGGAGAATGCAGCTAGGTTGGGCAGCATTTGGAAAGCTCCGTCGAGTCTTCACATCGTCGATCCCACAGTGCCTAAAAACAAAAGTCTTCAATCAGTGCGTCCTACCCGTCACGACATACGGAGCCGAAACATGGACACTTACGGCACGTCTGGTCAACAAATTTAAAGTCACTCGGCGGGCTATGAAGAGGGCTATGCTTGGCTTTTCTCTGCAGGATCAAATTAGAAATGAGGTGATCCGGCAGAGAACCATATTATTGACATAGCCCACGGGAATAGCAAGCTGAAATGGCAGTGGGCTGGCCATTTTAGCCGTTGAACTGATAACCGTTGGAGTAAATGAGTTCTTGAATGGAGACCGCGTCTCAGCAAACGTAGTGTAGGACGTCGTCAGGCAAGGTGGAGTGATGGTTTGCGCAGGATGGCTGGCAGGAGCTGGATGCGTGCAGCCTAAGATCGAGATTAGTGGCGTGCAATCGGAGAGGCCTATGTCCAGCAGTGGACAGCAAAAGGCTGATGATATGATATATGATATGTGTAATGTAAGTAACAAGTAAGTCTGTATGTAAATATTATTAATTATTGGGCAGTTGAAGATGTTTATTAACCAATATCTTTTCTATTTGATTTTTTGAAAAAGGAAAAACAAAAGCGTCAGCATAAAATTCAAAATTTAAATTCAAAATATCTTTACTCACGCAGACGCTATCGCGTTCTAATTGAAGATCAAAAATTTAACATTGATATTATATTAATGTTCGTGATGATGCTACCGCCAGTTCTTAAGGTAGATTCTGCTGAGAAAAGCGGGCGTGAAACGCAGCAATTGCTCTTTAAAAATAATATTGGTTTATAATTATCTGCTTTTCAATTATCTTGCATGACCTACGTAACTATTAACAGCATTTATCCCACTCGTTTACACCGGCAATGTTATCTGCGACGGTGTTGTAAACCTTACGCAGAAGTGTAGTTTTAATTTTGTACACTAATGGTAGGTTAAACATATTTTGGCCCGTATATGATTTCTTCGTCTTTTTTAGATAAAACTTGGGGTAGTAAGATTGTCCCTAATTCTAGTATTAAATTTATGTTTATCACTTTTTTTAATTATAAAAAATTAAATTTTAATTTAAATGAAAATTTAAAAGATATTTATTCAAATGCGCGATAGAATGTAAACACAGTAGTGGCAGAAAAGTCTGAGTCTAAAATGAGAATTGGCGTTGTTTTTCACCGCGAAGACAAGTTTAGTGTCGCACTTAAGTCGGTAAATTATGTGAATTCTTGGAGTGACTGCTTTTTATATTCAATACCCTTTTTTTACTTGAAATCTTTATTTACAAAGTAAGACTTATGAAAATCGGTCTAAAATTACTGTGTACTTGTGTATTTTAAATATTATTTGTCGCCGATACTGCGGTCATAACTAGAATATTAACATAACCCTGACTGTGTGTTATATTTGAAATAAAAAATAAAGAACATATTTGTTTATTCATTTACTTTTAATTGAAATAACCTTAATAAGTATAATGAGAGCGGAGACGTTAAGAATTTCGAAGTAGACTGATAACCGTGCCTGAAATTCGATGGGAATATCGTTGTTAATTATTCTGTGTAAAAGCAATTCGGATTTCTTTTTTGCAAATTATCAGTAAACCAATAAAACTTAGCGTCAAAGTCGTCTCTGACGTTTGTAATTATTACTAAAATTATAACATCAATAAAGTAAAATATTTTCTGTGTAAGGAAAATATAGAAAAATTACTTATACTTCTTTAATTTTCAATGCCTCTGAAAAATGAGGAGGTTCTTTATTTGACAGTATGCATGTTTTTGGATTTCTTTGCAAGTTATAAACTGAATTATAAAGATCTATTTCATTTGAAATGATATATTTATGAGATCCCATAGAATTATCAAGAAAATTGGTTCAACAGTTCTTTTTTAAATCGTAATCACTTTAAATATTTGTCTTTCACGAACATTCACTTCTAATATGTTTGAAATCGGTTTCATATTATTTTGTGAAAATGATACTTGATGTATGATTTATTATAATCGAATTTATAATATATAAAAAATCTCGTCATTGGATAAGTTCTCTTACAGAGCTAGAGGAAATCGAACGGTCGCTGGTGCCAGAATTCGTGGCTAGGGAATCAATATCAAGAACAAAAAACTGACGTGCCGGTAATTCCAACAAAACCTAATGGTATTATCTTACTGTAGAAGATTCTGCTGAGAAGAGCGGGCGAGAAACTCATCAGTTACTCTTTAAAACTTATAATTATCTGTATTTCAATTATCTTGTATGACCTACGTATCTATCAACAGCAT
The DNA here is from genome assembly GCA_025505425.1 of Graphium colonna. Classification (NCBI taxonomy): domain Eukaryota; kingdom Metazoa; phylum Arthropoda; class Insecta; order Lepidoptera; family Papilionidae; genus Graphium; species Graphium colonna. The sequence continues at coordinate 5,057 of JAOCPS010772227.1, forward strand.
TTATCCCACTGACATAATCTGTGACAGTGTAATAAACCTTACGCAGAAGTGTATTTTTATTTAACATGACGATAATTTGTTATCTTTGCTTTTCAATTTATATCAGTTTAAACCTTCAACTGTACTTGTTCGATGGTATAACTTTAAGTTATTTGTGTACATTGTTCCATTTCCCCTTTCAGTTTTGATATAATGGTTCCATCAAGTAAAACTTGATTATTCTGTCAATATTTAGTTTTAGTGAACCAAATTTTATAAGGTTAAATTGATCAATTAAAAATATAAAGTTACTAATACTTTTTCTGCGGTAGATAGACAATGACGCGCGTAATAACCTAATCAAACGATAAAATAATACAAATAAATTAAGACGACAAAATTATAAGAGACAGTTAACTGAAGGGAAAAACAGAAGGCCTTATATTGTTAATAAATATGAATTTATGTAATACTTTTATGAAAATGGGATAAGTCAAAGTGAGTAGGGAAGGAATAATATGAGGACAAGAATAGTTTTTAGGGAAAATGTCATAAAGGGGAACAGCTAAGTTTTGATAACTTTAAAATAGGTGTCCCAGAGATCCTTCAGCCTTGCCACGTGTACACTGTTTATTTTCTGTGTTTATAAGTTTGTTACGTACCATGATACAAGGAAATTTAATTAATGAATAATTCCTGTAAAATATGTTGTAATAAGCAAACACAGGCCACACATCACATTACTGACAATACATAATTCTTATAACATATGTTGCAATAATGCAAGACCCGATCGAATGTTAGTGGATATCCGCCGATATGGTGTCACACCAAGCAACTTGTACAAAGAATGTCGCATCTGTAGGAACGCCGATTTAACAGTACGAGACCCGTTATATAGCCACTGTAAATGTAAGGGATTTAACTCTTCTTCACACTTCGAAGGCAGTAATTAGACTTAGTCTAGATTAAATTTTGTAATTTTCGTTTTAAAATAAATTAATTAATAAGTACATCGGTTTTCTTAGTCCTCTTGCGTCGGTAAACGTAATTGACACAGTCGGTAGGATTCTCAGGTTGTTTTGCAAATATTCGGGACAGCAAGAATCGAATCTCGCCGCGATACGGTAGACTTTTAATGTCGCATCGGTAATTCCAGAACAACGTAACCACGCCGAAGATCTAAGCTTCGATACCGCTCAACAGAAACCGATCATGCTAATGCAAGTACGCTGAATTTATCCAGTGGTTGCTTACTTTCCCCTTTAAATGTAATTTTATTTCCTTGATATTAGAATTATTTCAAGATTTTTCGGCCAGTTTTGGTTAGTTAGTAATAGACAAATGGATATTGACTCTGGACGTAATATGCCATTAAATTGTAATCCAAAAACCAAGGCAGATTTTGACAATATTTGAAAAGCCCTCCGCTCAATTCCCGAATTTGATGAGAATTCAAACGTACGTAAAAGATTTATTGGTCTTCGAAACCATCTTGTTGTACAGTTGGCGGCAGAATCCAACATTAACAATTTAGTACTCATAAACGGAATTTTGAAATAAGGTAACAGGGCCTGCCGCTCGTCTTATCAATACCAATGGTATACCTACTGATGGGTCTGATATCCGTTATGCTCTTATTAATAACTTTGCCGATCAAAGAATCGAAACTACTCTATATAACGATTTATCTGTGTTAACGCAAGGGCCTAAGACCCTGCAGGAATTTTATGGATAGTGTCAAAGTCTTTTCAGTATAATAATGACATATACGTCTTATTGTATGACAGCCTGCAGACTACTATTGACTCAAAGCGTAACCTTTACAGTAAACTGTCCAAATCCACTAGGATCGCGCATTAGACGCATGCGGCCCGAGATAAATAGAAAAGCACTCGAGTATGTTCATGAGAAAACTAACACTATTTATATGCAAAGTAGAAATTATCATTTGTCTAAAAGAAAACCTGCTCTGCAACAATTGAATTCAAACCAGCCTATCCGTAATTTTAATATGCCTCATATTAAACATATGAATGTACCACTTTTCAATATATAATTTTAACATGCCCGGTCCTTCTCGACTGCAAAATGTAAAACAACCCCGCCGTACGCAAATCAGTTTAGAGTGCCTATTAATCGGTCACGTGTACACGTATAAAACAAATATTTGGCGCACCGCCGCCTGGTTATAACCAGCGCAGCACTCTATTTAAACTACCACCTCGAAACCTAGGGCATACGCCAATGAGGGGCGTTAGCCATTTTCATTTGAAAGCGCTACCGCTAGCCGAATGGAATTGGCAAAACAGGGCAATCCACCACCCTACAATTATTTTAAAACTCGCCATGTTAATGTTTATTAACATCACGAGTTTTAAAATATTACTATCATATGATTATTATTACAATCCGGACCATGACGATTATTTCTACGACTCTTTTCAGAATAATAAATATTACTAAAATCATTACCACAATTACTCTGATGACTATAGCGACTCCTACGTATGATACGTAGTAACTAACGTCAGTAACGCTCAGACGACCGAGGACAAGGCTAATTCCGGTAGTCTAGATTTTCTGAAGGGGACGAAATCAAACAAATCAGGATAGAATTAAATCTTCAAATACAAAGACAGCTTTCTTTTATACGAATCACTAAACCTTTTTTAAATTAATAGACACGGGTGCTAACCAGTCATTCATTAGCCCTGAAGAAGTTGAATTATATTATTGTCACTTGCAATTAAACCACGATCCGTTTCGAAACTATTACTGTTTCATGTTTTTCTGAATTTGACGAATCACATAAGATAAAATTAATCGTTTACAGATTTCATGATCATTTTGACAGGTTAAAAGGTATGGACTTACTTACAAAATGGGAAGCAAAATTAGATCTCAAAGAACTCAATTCAATTACGAGATTGGCTTACAAATTCATAATTTCAGTAACATAGGCTTTTATGAAAACATAGTTCCAGCAGAGAGTTCAAAATTTCTTAAAATACCAATAAATGCGCCTGACCGTGACGTTTTGTTAGAAGAACAAGTAGTACGCGATTGCGTAATAGTAGAATGTCTCACTAAGGTTTATAAGTTGCACGGTGTAGTCGAAATCGTAAATCCAACAAAAACCGACATTCTATTTTGCATGGACAACAGTACTGAGGCAGCCATTTATAATATTGAGTGCACTCGCACTCAATAAATATCGCTACGTACGAACGTAGTCATATCGCAATTAAGCATTGGATTACCTTAATGATGAGGAAAAAGCAAATTTAATAAACCCATGTTCTAAATATTCAGATGTATTTTATATTTTGGGCATTAGTTTTCACAAATAGAATAAAACATCATATTAGGACTACCGTCGAAATCCCGATTCAAGCCAAGAGCTATAGATACCCCCCGTTCATTCATCGTGAGAAAGTAAGAAGCCAAATTAATAAGATGATGATCAGGGGAAAATAAGACCATCCGAGTCGGCCTTGAGCTCACCAATTTGGGTTGTTCCAAAAAAGATAAGCACTTCAGGAAAGCAAAAATGGCGTCTAGTCTTTGATTTTCGTAAGCTCAACGAAAAGACAATTGACGATAAATATCCCATTCCTAATATCACAGACATCTTAGACAAGCTAGGGAAGTGCCAGTTCTTTACGATACTGGATCTCGCATCTGGATTTTATCAGGTTGAAATGAACCCTGCCGATATTTCAAAACCGCTTTCAACGTCAAATATGGCCACTTGGAGTTCCTCAGAATGCCCATGAGCCTGAAGGGTTCCCCTTCCACCTTACAATGTGTCATGGATAATGTACTCAGAGACCTTCAGAACGTCATATATCTTGTATACCTGAACAATGTTATTGTCTTTAGTACCAGCCTACAAGAACATATACTTAACTTGGGAAAGGTATTCCAGAGGTTGCGCGAATCGTACTTTAAAATCCAGATAGATAAGTCCGAGTTCCTTAAACTCGAGACTAAGTATCTAGGAAATATCATTAGAAGTGAAGGTATTAAGCCAAATCCCGACAAAATTGCCGCAACACAGAAGTATCCACTACAAACAGCTACTATCGCAAGTTTATTCCTGATTTTGTCCGCATCACAAAACCTACGACACAGTGTCTCAAAAAAAGAAATGAAATTATTTTTGATAACAAATACATTAACTGTTTTGAAAAGTATAAAATGCTTCTTACTAATAACCCCATTCTTAAGTATACCGACTTTGATAAAGATTTTATTTTAACTACAGATGCCTCCAACTTTGCGATAGGTGCAGTTCTCTCTCAGGGGACTATAAGAACAGACAAACCGATAGCGTACGCTTCACGTGCTTTGAATGAGAGCGAAATGAATTATATCACTATAGAAAAAGAGCTATTAGCTATAGTATGGGTAACTACATATTTCGGCCCTTATCTCGATATGGTCGAAAATTTAAAATCGTAACAGACCACAAGCCATTGCAGTGGGTCATGAACTTGAAAGAATCGAACTCGCGACTTACAAGATGGCGTTTAAAGCTAAGGGAGTATGATCTCTCCGTGGTATATAAGAAAGGCACAAACAACACGCACTTGTGTTGTTTTTGCCTTGACGCGTTATCGCGGTTAGTTAAAGCAGGTGAAAACCCAGTCTCTAGAAGCAATTCAGACACCCTCACAGCATATACTGCAAACGAGAATCCAACCCTGGAAGTACCCATAACAGACCAAACTCTAAATAAATTTTACCGTCAATTATGTCTGACTGTTGTGACAAAGCCGTTTGACACTCATACACGTTTTTCAGTTCAATTATAAGAATTCAACTTGGAAGAAGATATTATTAACGCCATTAAGGAATATGTTCACCCAAAACTTCAAACTGCTCTCTTGATCAGTCCTCATTTCGCAATGTACAGGGTAATTCTTATTATACGCGATAGGTCTAATATTAGCTAAGGAGCAGCTAGAAAATGTAAAAGAATACTTAAGGCAACAAGACATCATTCATCATTACCACTAGGGAATAACAAATCATCGCGGTATTAATGAATGTTTATTAGTTAACGAAATGGTCGTCGTCGTTCTAAAAGGGGAGGTGTTACATACCATGATACAAGGAAATTTAATCATACAGTATCAACATTGATTCACACGCCGATCGCACATAATACCTGTAACCATACATCATGTTACTGACAGTACATAATTCTTATAACATATGTTGCAATAATGCAAGACCCGATCGCACACCAT
>JAOCPS010772447.1:0-10292 GCA_025505425.1 Graphium colonna
ACAACAAAAGAATCTCTATATATACGTTTTGTCAATACATATGAATAAATACACATACATACACATATACATACATACACATATACACACACACACACACATATATATATATATATATATATACATAGATACACATGTACACATAAATACACACACATACATACACATATATACACACAAACATATATACACATGCATAACTACATACATAGTCGACGATGAAAATCAATCTGCCTAATATATTATCTATGAATCGATTTTGCGATTTTATCAAATATTCTATATATTATACATAGAATCATCAAATATCTTTATACATAGAACTTTTGTAGGAGTTAATGTAATAAGTCTAATCTCAAAAAAAAATGCTTGAGCTTGACGTAGTTTGGTACAATATTCTATATAAATATGAGCATTGTCCTTTGGTCTAAAAGTTACGACGGAACGTAATACTGTCGTGGTCCAATTTGGATGTTAAATTATTAAAGAAATGTTATTGGCTGAAGGATAAAATTTATATAATTAAAACTTCTTTATATTTACTCTAACCTAAACTTTGATTACGCTTGATAGACTAAATCTTGTAGAAAAGGCAATCAGAGTTCATTTACCAAATGTTGTTACGAGTGCGTTGTCAACCTAGGAACTTGGATAGGGGAGGTTTATTGGAAAGGATAGGTCACGATTAAGGGGTTGGAGATGAAAGGCGTGGGAAAAGAGAAAGGTAGACACGGCCATGCGGCATCCCCAAAAATGATGCGTGCTTTATTTCATACCGGCTTTAAAAACAACGGTGGTATTTCCCCGGGCAGCAAAAACTGCGAAAAGTTATGCTACCACCTCAGAAACCTTTAACGCCACAAATCAATAAATAAAAAAAAATCGTATTTGTACACAAACTCCAGGCTTGAGCCAAAATTTACAAAACGGCATTGTATATCAATATATAAATAGTCTCTATATCAGTTTGTCACATACATTAAAGTACATCACATAGGCCAACTCTAGTGAGATTAGATTAAGTAAGTATCTATTTCTATGTAAATTTTAATAACAAAGGGATTTAACACATATTGTAAATCGTCTGCTTCTAAACAAACTTTTTATATGTAATTAATATGGCAAAATTAAATATTTGTATATACATATTTGAAATTATTGCGAAATAAATAAACTGTACGAGTATGTGTGACGAAGATAGCAATATTCTAGGAATTCCTCTGCTCGCTGACACAATTACTCTAAAAGATTGCGTAAAACTTTGTTTTTACAATCATTTATGTATTGTTGAAATTATTGTGAAATTAATAACGAAGGAAACGGCTATAAATATTTTTTTTCAATTGCGCAATCGATACTAAACATGACGTTTAAATTATATTGCTGTTGAATAATTTATTATAGCGATCGTGATGTGATTTAGTTTAAATCTGAATATATAATAAAGTAAGATTTATTAATAAACTAAAACATTAACTATGAATATAGTGAGCCATAGACTTTAGAACAATATCATTGTAATTTACGCGCTATGTTATTTTTTGCTACCATAGATGACCCTTATAAACGCCGCATGTTGAATATTTTGTGTTCTTAGTGATCACACATAACAAAGCGCGCCGAATGAACAAATGCAATGTGAGTGGCTGTTTTTTTTTCTTTAAAAAACGCTGCCCTTATGATAAGATCTACGTCAATGGGCAATTTAAGAACATATATTACATATGGACAAGCGCCCAGATCCGAAACAACTATTTGAAGGTGGTAATCGAACCTACGACCTGCGACGCCGGAGTCAACGTCTCAGTAACTCCGCCAATCGGTCATCGGTTTTAAGAACACGTCACAGCAAAAAGACGCAACGATTGGTGGAAATTTGTTAAAAAGTTCGAAAAGAAATAATCTTATTTTATAGTTTTCATTTTTATTGGCACTTTCCTTAACGGCTCTTTTTTTATTATCAAACAAAATGCGACTCGGGAGCTGCATAGCATTGGAAATTTTGGTATAAACGTCCGACTAGGGGCGCTTTGCAATTCGATATGGTCACAGGGCGATTATCGTTTCCCAGTATGTGACTCACGGGTAAGCGAAGCCATGCGTTGTCCGATGGTGTTCTTTGGACGCAGTTTTATTTGCTTCGATTAAGTGTTGGTTATGTGATTGATGTAATAAAAAAAACCGTGTGGTGCCGTAGGACACAGATAGAAACAAAGTTCCTTAAAAATAAAAATATAAATTTCAAGTTTTATTTGAGGTAAAAATAAATTTAAAAAAATAAAAAAATAAATAAATAAATATGAAAATAAATAAACAGTCATCCCACTGTAGACTATACGTTAGACACAGTATAGCCATCATATATAGACTATAGATACGATAAATCATGTATCATTTTTCCCCGCTAGGGTACCCCTACGCAATGCCCCATAAGGAACTTCGTTCAGAAACAGTAATTTGGTACTCAATTCTGGGTGTACTTGTATATAACGACACTAAAAGGGCTGTACATTTTATGGCGTAAATGAGAGTTGTCGTTAATTGGAAAGAGTGTATCATTGTATGGAAGGTAAGCTAAACCAATCAAAGCTTTAGGGAGTTTGTCGTTAAATCGCGGGACGTTACATGGAGTGGAGTGGAGTTTACACTGCATTTAAAAAAAATATTTAGTATTCCATTTGATTTTCAGAAGGGGATTGTTATTGTATCATCGAATGATTACATAATATGAACATTAATTAAGGATATAATAATTAATTTTACTAATTAAATTTTAAACGTCATTGTCTTCTGCTTTTGGTATGTGAACAATACGGCGGCTTAAAAGTTTTGAAAACTTATATTCGTAGGAATTATAAAAATATCGTACAAACAACTGTTTTCTTTTAAGATGTAAGCGTTTATTGTTATGTTTAGTGTTTATTTTTGCAAGCTGCTAATGCTAAACTTTCTTTGTAAACTTAAAAAAAATAGAACTTGTTTGTAGAAGTATGGCGAGATGTTGCCAAAACGTATTAGAGGTGGTAGAGCAAAACAATTTTTCACAGCTTTTGTTGCACGACTTAGCATAAAATAAAGTATGCATGACTTTTGGGGTTACCTGATGGCCATGTCTACCCTTTTATTTTCCTATTCAAATCCTTAATCCCGACCCCATTCTATCCAATAAACCTATTCCGATCTCCCAGGTAGACAACGCACTCGCAACTCTCCGAATGTTGCGTTTGTCTATGGGCGACGGGATCGCTTACCGTCAGGTGAACCGTCTGCTCGTTTGTCTTCCTTTCCTTAAAAAAATGTTTTGTAGGTTGTAGCAGCGTTTTGGGCGTTGTACTTGCCTATAGGGAGGTATCAGTCAACGTCATGTTAACTGTCTGTTTGCGTCCCACTGTCTATGATAGTAAAATAATTTCGCTGTCTCTCGCGCACTATATATTCATGTAAAGGTTCTGAAATATTTTACACTTTATTTTAGATTTCTTGTTGATATAATTCTATGCTAACTTACACGCTTCTCTTCTTTGCAACTGGATGCACGTTACCGACTTATTCATCATAATTTGTAATGTTTTACCTGAAACAGAATAATAATCAAATATCAGTAAATTTTAATTATATTCGTCAACTGGTTTCTTTTGATTTTAATACGTATTTTTATATATAAATATGTTGTTTATAAACTACACAATACACTTTACTCTCTTATCTTAACTGACGGACATGTCATAAGGATTAATATGAGTTTTAACTTGAAGGTTTATATGTAGCTACCGAAAAATTACACTATTCACCTTCTGGTCTTATGATCACATCAGAACAATATCTTGTGGATATTTACAAAGTTACACATTGACACTACCGTGGGAAGTAAATTAAAATAGAATTGCAACATTTTGCTTAAATAAAAATGGCCAAGAGCGTGTCGGCCACGCACATGAAAGGGCTCCGTAGCCTTTCGATGGTCCGTCCGACCGTTTGACAAAATAAATACCGACAAATTTCAGTTTGCGGTTGACTCCATACATTTTGTTAGGACGACTGTAAATACATACGTTTGGCGAGTTGTATGGAATATCTATGTATGATACATAATCCGCTAGTTTTCCTTGAAAGTAATTAGTTACAATTATATATTACATTTTTTTCAAAATTATTGTAATAATATTTCAAAACTTAAGGGCGACGGGACGCTCTAATTTTTTTATAGAGGCGGAGGCAAACGAGCAAGCGACTTACCTGATGGTAAGTGATCACCGCCGCCCATGGACTTCCGCAACACCAGAGGGGTTACAAGAGCGTTGCCGATTTTAACTTTGTATTAACGTATCTTGGGACTAGGAGACTTGATCCACATGGTTTCTAGGAAGTTTCTGTTGCATTTTATGAGACCTTTCCAAAAATACGCCACACAATCGGGTAAGTCGAAAAACTTTTCATTTTGCGGTTGCCTTTTTGACCATACATTTTGTTAGGACGACTGCAACTGTATAAGTTTGTCGAGTTGTATAAAACTAGGTATGATATCGAGCCCGCTATAATTTTCCTTTAAAGTACTTACTTATAGGTATATATTACTTTTTTCAGAATTATTGTAATAATATTTCAAAAGTTGTGCGGGACGCCCCAATTTTAACTTTGTATTAAGATATCTTGGGACTGGGGGATTTGATCCACATGGTTCCTAGGAAGTTTTTGTTGCATTAAAAGAGACCTTTCTAACAGTATCCCACAAGACGGGGTAAGTCAGTAAATTTTTTTTTCGTTATATGGGAGAAAGGGGTGATAAAAAATTATTTTTACATAATTTAAAAAAACATTCTTTGGATCTTCAACATACATCTCTTCACCAATTTTCGTGACAATCGGTGCAGAAACGACGGAGTACGAGTCCGGACGGACAGACATGACGAAATTATAAGGGGGTGGACTACGGAACCCTAAAAACGATTGAAAAACAGAAAAAACGTTTCATACAGATTGTTTTATATGAATTATGTTCAGAATCGTTGCAATAATTGTTATAAAATACTTGTAGAGTGTTTCTACTGATATTTTGATATAATTTATGAGACATTTATAAAGGGTGGCTGTCGAGCTACTAACGATATTACAGGAGAGCACTCGATACGAGGTTGGCATTATCACATATGTAATAAAAATAGGGACATAGTTTCTGACAAAATTTTATTATAAATAAATGAAATGTGGATAAGACGCCGACAGTTGAACATATGGTGAGTGGCGTAGTTCTTTGGCGGACGCCGAAGTAGCGCGAGCCCGTGCCGATGCCCGTGAGTTCCGTTATTAATTATTTACTGCGTGGTCAATTGATATTTAACTCTAATAATATTTTTATTCTGCATATAAGAATCGCACATATAACAATATAGTCTTCGAGTATTGAACGTGATTAACCAGTCAAAGTGTATATTTTACGAGCAATTCTACATAGCCTAGGAGTCCCTATTTTATATTGTTATTAGACCATACATTTTTTATGGAAAGGTAGACAAGCGTGTAGGCGGTTCACCTGATGTAAAGTGATCCCGTCGCCCATGGACACAAGCAACATCCCAAGAGTTGCGAGTGCATTGTCAACCTGTGACATTGGATAAAAAAGGTTTATTGAATAGAATGGGTTCGGGATTAAGGATTTGGAAGGAATAGGAGTAGAAAAAGAAGAGGGTAGACATTGCCATCCGGCATCCCTAAAAGTCATGCATAGTTAATTTTATGCCGAATTTATAAAGAGCGGTGGTACTTCCCCAGGCGACCGCGGCCGTAGCAGTGCAGCAAAAGCTATCAAAAGATGTTGTGCTCTTTATTTATTATGTTATTTATTATATTTTATATTATGTTATCAACAAGTAAACATAATAAAAGCGTGTTAACATCTTAAATATTTGACATTATCATAGAAGAAAAACTGCATAAATTACTCAATTTACCTACATTTTTTTATGGAAAGGAAGAAAAACGAGTAGACGGTTAACCTGATAGTAAGTGATCCCGTCTCCCTTGACACGCGCAATATCCGGAGACCCGCGACTGCGTTGTCAACTAGGAAATTGGAAAGAACAGGTTTATTGGATAGGATGGGAAAAGGAGTGCGAAAAGAATCCGGCATCCCCAAAAGACATGCATGCTTTATTTTATGCCGACTCTGTAAAGACATAACACGTTTTACAGGAATAAAGGAACGCTTTTTCACTGAACAATGACACGAAAACTCAACAACTGAAAGCTTTCGAATCAACAATTCAAGAGTTCCAAGTATTGCAAAGGGATTTATTGGAATGTGCATGACATTTATTAAGAACCGTTAACCCGTCCACTTTAACGGCCCGTCGCTGGATTTGACGCGGCCGGTTAATTCCGCTTAATGTTCGAAATTTAAAAACTGCGGTATATTACGGTATCGATATAAGGTGTTAAAATTGGATATTATGATAATTTTTTAATCAAGTTGGACACTTATTAATAATGTTACTAGAAAATCAATAATGTAAGAAAGCGTGTACCTTCATGTATTCCTAAAAAGGATTGGAATTTTCTTGTATATAGATATATATTTTTGGAGTAATCGGTTGTTAATCGTTGTGTTTACGTAAATTTTTTCTCTTAGATATATTATTATTGTCTGTGATTCATAATGCTAAATAAAATTAGGTAATTTTGCATATGAAAAGACAATGCCCAAAAGCGGTGTCAAAGGTGTCATGCATCAAGATCGAAATTATATAGTAATTATTTGCAATTTTTTTTATAACATTATGCTCATTGATTTTAGGACAGGGAATTTTATTTAAACTATAAAAGTATGAAATTTGCTTTATATACATGATTTTTACATTATTGCCCATAGAGATGTAGAATGCAATAGAAACTATTTCCTATGAATCCACTTATCGATTTAAAAATATCTCCGAAACCCGGGTTTTCAAAAACACTTTCTGTAGGAGTTCCATTAATAAGTTTATTTTCTAAAGAACAAGTTTGAACTTATTGCAACTTGGTACCGTGCGCCATATATAGATGGGCATTGTTGTTTAGTTTTCATCTAAGTTATAAAAATAAAAAAGCCAATATAAATATAACAATTGTCTAAATATCATTCACACAAAAGATAAAATTAAATCCACCAAAGGGTAAACGAGAACTAACGTTAATGAAGCGGACAAACCGAGACGGGCACGATACAAATCCTGCCGCTTTATTAGCTGCGAAAGGTCGACAATGGCCATAAATAAAACCGAACGGAACGAGAACTCAGTAAAAACCTCTATTCATACAATCCAAAAGACAACATAAGCGATCATTTGGAAATACGCGGCTCCCGAAGTGCTCGCCGGGAATCCCGCAGGAATGTTTAAAAGCTACCTGCTTCGATTAACCGACCAATTCGAAACACCCAGGCTCTATATTAAACACAACTATAACGACAGGCTTTTGCGGGAGCAGTATAATACTTGTCTATTGGTAGGCCCGTAAGTGCAATTTGCTTGCTAGATGAAGCTATTCTTGTGGATTCCACGAACGAACGTGTTTACACGAATGTCTCCGTGATTTACGAGTTCATTCCGAGTAGATTTGGCTGAATCACTCACGAGTTATTCTTTTACACTGTCTACCGAACGTTTGAACTGATCTCGCTGCTCGTAAACATTGCAGCGGTGGATATGAGGTCATTAGGGGCGGTGTTGTTTACGAAGACTTTTTTGGGCCAGGAAGTTATGAGACCTTACGTAACTTTTAAACGTGGTACCTATGCTAATATTATAAACGTGAAATTTTGTATGTTTGGATGTTTTTTTACGCAAAAACAGATGAAAGAATTTTAATGAAAGAACAATGACTAATAATTATTTCCGTTATTTTTTACGACATACCGCCGAATGGATTTGATTTTTGAACAGGGAATTTAATTTAAAGTATAAAAGTGTCTTCATCGTCTTCTTTTATATCATACTGGACTCCATCGTTATTATCGATGATTTTGCCAACGACACGGTTAAAGATATCTTATTAAGCTAAATGAATAAGTAATAAATATTCTTCAATGAGATAGTCTATCCGAGTGTGATTTGACAAATGGCCGGTAGGTAATGATTTCGTATAAAAGTATGAAATTTGTTTAGACGATCGGTCATAGAGATGTAGACCGAGACGATTATCATAGTCTTCGACAAATACCTTGTTTATTTGTTAGATTAACAAAAGGATAGATTTGGACGATTCCAGAAAAAAAATTACACAGTTGAAACCACGGACAGGAAAAAAATATAGTTAATTGTTTATTTATAAAATACTATAAGACTTGATTTATATGAGAAGAATGTAAAATTAATAATATTTTTTTATAAAAAAGACATTGGCAAACGTGCAGATGATTCACTTGATGTTAAGTGATAAATGCTGCTCTTGCGTTACAACAACACTATGTTTTATGAACTAAATTATATTTTAATGTATTTATTTAATCGTTTATAAATGTGTTTTCATATAAGTATACTTACTTCGTAATACGTATACGCTTGGATTAAATTATAACATATTCAATGAACTCTAGTGTATTTAAATTTTCTTATTACCATTTAAATTGTTTCTTACGGTCGTAAATACGCTTGGTGACTGCCCTTGCATTTTAAAAGTGGCAATAACGTTAGGGCTTAGCTAATTTATGGTGTGAAAAATTGTGACGGCTGTCACTGAGAAATCATTATACGGATATTCGTTAATAAATAAAGACAGTTAATGGTGCATAGGAAACAATAAACTATGGGGTTTATTAAGCGTCTGACTTTTTTTAAACAATATTATATTGAGTTTTACAGAAAATTAGCGGAATTACCCGACTTCGTTTGTATGAATTTCTAGAAGCTTTAATAATTGGAAATATTATTAATTAGTAGCTGTAATGTGATAATAATTCTACTGTATGAATGTTAGGTTGTTTTAATATAAAACAATAATTATCATTAATCCATTGAAACTATAATAGAAGCTGATTTAGATAGAATATGATACATCTATGACCTGTCTATGACTTTGGGGGATGCCGAATGGCCATTCCTACCCTTTCCTTTTCTCATCCCTTTTCCCTTCAAATTCTTAATTCTGACCAAATCCTATCCAATAAACATCTTCCATCCAATTTTCTATGTTGACAACGTATCCGTGGGATACGGGATCACTTAACATCAGGTGAACCGTCTGCTCGTTTGTCTTCCTTTCCATAAAAAAACTTATTACCCTTATTATATAGATATATAACTATTTATAATGTCATCTGTGGTAAAATTCCTTCAATTTTTTTTAGTAAAATTATGTCAACAATTCGAATTTCATGGATGTCAAATGATGTCTGTGATGTCAACTTTATAGAAGTGCAGTCAAACATTAATTTAAAATATTAGTCAAAATTCATATATTAACTTTAAATTTATTATATTTTTTGTTACAAACTTATATTAACGAATTTCAAAGTCAGCACTTTACTACCAAGACCACAAGTGTTATTTTTAATTACAAATTCAAAATAACAATTTGTTTATAAACTTAACCATCGATATTAGCGTAAGTCAATATTAATTGACTAAACTTACTTAGTAGCTGCGAAGTACTTAGACAAATTAAATTATTTTTTGCTCAAAAATATTCGTGCTAATTACTATTTTATTTTATTCTAAAAATGAAATTGCAAATTAAACATTTATTTGAATTAAAATGCTTTGTAGTTTCTACTACATTTATGCCTAGGCATACTTATCTTAAGTATGCCTAGGCATAAATTTATATTAGACTACGAAAAAAAAGGCAAATCATTTATTGCCTTTTTTTAAGTTACTTGTCGTTCAGGGTTCTATTATAGAAAGGAAGACAAACGAGCAGACGATTTACCTGATGGTAAGTGATCCTGTCACCCGTCGACACGGAAATTGGAAATAATAGGTTTATTGGATGGGGTAGGGATAAAGGTTTGGAGGCGAAAAGAGTGAAAACAGAAAAGAGTAGACATGGCCATCCGGCAACCCCAAAAGTCAAATGAATACTTTATTTTATGCCGACTTTATAAAGGTAAAATTTGCCGATGCAAGTAATATTTTCTGTATGAAAATTGTTGACGTCCCGTTTGACAGTTCTTCTGTGATTAGTTTTCATAACAACAAAATTAGAAAACTGAAGATGGACATTTTTAAATAATACAACTTTACGGATTTTGTCGCGGTTTATTTTTAAATTTTATCACCCTTTACAGCGTTCATGGTCACGGGTAGGGTCCTACCCGTGAC
>JAOCPS010772557.1:0-10292 GCA_025505425.1 Graphium colonna
ATGGTCGTGCACGAGAGCGCACGCACAGGCAGTGTGGGAGGGAGGGAGGTGCTTTACGCATACTTATGCGTGCACTCACATATTTGCTTGCATTTTGTTAGGCGGTTATTTACATACATACATAAAAAACCATAGAAACATCCGATTTAAGAACCCTCCTCCTTTTTTAAGTCGTTTAAAAATATGTTTTATTATATTTTCGTAAAATCAGTATAGTTGTAAGCTATTTTGTTTTAGCGTATTATTAATGCGGATATATGTTTTCTAAGTCCCAATTAACAAATTTTATTACCTCAGCAACATTATAATCTACATACAATGATTTTTAAAACAATATTGTTTCATAATTAAAACGCTTTAATTTGCATTATATACTACCTGTTAATAAATTAAAGGGAAAATATATAATAAACTTTTTTAACTATATTAAGTAATTTATTGAAATTCGGGCCTTATGTTAATAAAAGTCAATTATACCTAGGAAAGTTTAAGAAGCTTTCTGATGCCGAATCCGGGTGAACGGTGAAGACGTGCATCGTATCCGCCGCGGGAGCCGGAGGGTCGTTGGCACTTGCTCTTCTGGCTCCCAAGGCCTCGGGCGTTTACTTGGAGGAGTTTGTCGCCCATAACAACGAGGCCAAGTAGGAAGGCGCACTCGTTATTCCGGTGCGCTTTATCTGGGAGGAGAGGGGGTTTGCCCCCGAGTAGCTGCTGCTTAGGCGGCCAGCGCTGGTGGTGTCACAGAAGTGTGCGATAGCGTTTCCGTGGCCCATATGCACCGAGGTGGAACAACATGGAGGTTTTAGTCGGTGAGAGTCTGACATAATCCGTCTTGCCCCGCGGGACGGGTATGCGTTGTCTGCATTTCCTCCACGTAAAAATAAAAATAAAAAAATAAAACGACTAAATGCATACAATTAATTTCTTTAACTTTACATTCATCTCTAAGAGACGTAACGCTTAAAGGTTACGTCTTTCTTCTAAAAATTAAACCCTTCATGTTATATAAATAAAAGTTAAATATTTAATACGTTATTCCCTCAACTTTGCATTTGTCTCTGAGAGACATGCAAAAACGTAAAATTAAAAACCTATCTGTATTATTTATAGCGCCGTTGATCTATGATACGTAGGCGCCGCTCAGTCGGTGGTTAAACAGGAAAAGGCGCTACACTGTATTTGTGGTCTTTAATGCGCGATCCCCCGGAAGCCCGGGATCGAGGCTTGTTGACTTTGTAATTTGCCGCCGAACGAAAATATTTATTTATTTATCAGAGATTGTCTTACAACATAGACTGGTGTAATACAAGTTTATTTTCACATGTACCTTAGACACATATCTTTTCCGTTATTTTGATTTTTATAGCCAACTACTGGTGCGATTTTTATGACGACCGGTTGGCGCAGTTGCTAAGATATCGGCTGTGGCGTCGCAGGTCTTTGGGTTGATTCCCACCCTGATTATGTTTCTGAAACTGTTAATGAAAAAATGAAATTGTTAATTTAATACTTGCAATTCTAAGTTAATTAACTCTATGCTCTATGGCGAATGAAATTATTATGAGGAAGCCTGCATGTCTAATAAACAATATTTCTGATATATGTAAAGTCTGCCAATCCACACTGGAGCCGCGTGGAGACCTATGCCTTGTACCCTCTATTTAGAGGAAGTCTGCCCATTAATGGGGGCATTTAAAAATAAGCTTTTTCTTTATTTTACATCGTCATTTCATACAAATAAATTCCGCAATATATTCATGTCATGTTCAGTAAGACCACATTATGAATTAACAAACAAGCTTATATGATATAAAGTTTTCTTTTATGGAAAGGAAGACAAACGAGCAGACGGTTCACCTGGTAGTAAGCGATCCCGTCGCCCATAGACAAATGCAACATCCGAAGAATTGCGAGTGCCTTGTCAACCTGGGAGATCAAATTTAATAGTTTATGGATTGGATGGGGTCGGGATTAAGGATTTGGAGAGGATAGGAATTGGAAAAGAAAAGGGTAGACATGGCCATCCGGCAACCTAAAAAAGAAAAAGTCATGCATACTTTATTTTGACGAGCATGGCCGTAGTAGTGCAGCAAAAACTGTTAAAAGTTGTTAAAATATTAATAAATTTGAGATTGTTGAAGTTATAAACGACTGGACAAATGACATTTTAAATAAAACCGACTACAAACGCCCTAAAAGTGTACTTTAGTAAAACAAATTTTTCAGTTTTTTTAAACTATTATACCAATTTTCATGAAAAATTAATGAGACTACAGTTTTCATATTTAACCTACATTATTTTACCTACGGTATATAATTTGCGCAGGAATCAAGTCACATTCATTCAAAAAAGGCCAGTCAAATTGAAAAACCTCCTTATTTTTGAAGTCGGTTGAAAAAAAGCAATTGTATCCTATTTAAAAACTTAAAATATACACGCATTAGGACTGCTACGTCGTAGCTATACAGAATTGCATAAAACTGCGAACGTAGCATCAACAGCAACGGTTAAAATCAAAACTTTTGCTTCAGATAATACGGTTTATTTTCATTCAAAAATGTTATTTTAGTAATTAAACGTGTAAGCGTAGAGATTTTAATTAAACGATTGAGGCCAAAACGGTTTACGGAAAATAAAGCCTTAAACCGCATGTTTGAGTTTATTATGAATTTAATGGGGATGCCATATAAATTAATTTACTTTGCAAAAGTATCTACATATGAACAAGCAAATACAGAACATTTATGTACCATTTTTTCTGCTTGTCAGTCGGTTTATTCACTTGTTTTTCAATTCCTATAAATAAAAGTAAATATAATATTTAAAGCTGAAGTGTTTGTTTGTTTCGTTAAACGCACAAGTATTAGGAACTTAGTATCGTTTATATAGGGAGGAGTTAGGTTACATAACACCACGTTGTGCCCAATTGGAATGGAGCATTTATTTAAAATGTTGCAAAATGGGTAATATTTAAGCAGGAGAAAACCCAGGAACCAGTATATTCATATATTCTTTTCAAATGTTTCAATTATTAATATTTTATCTAAATTCAAATATATATTGTTTGAAACTCGTAGTAAATGATACTTGATATTGTTTGTTACAAGCAGACAGTTCATCTGATATTAAGTGATCCCGTCGTCTTGGACACCCACAACATCCAGAAAATTTCGTGTGATTTGTCATACCTGGGATATTGGATTAAAGAGATTTAGTCCATAGAATGGGTCGGGAACATATTAAGGATTAGGAGAGGGAAGGAGTTGCAAAAGAAGAGAGGAAGAATCATCATTCAACCCAAAAAGTCACGCATACTCTATATCGGGCAGTGGTACTTCTCCAGGCGAGAAAACCGTAAAAGCGCAGCAAAAGCTTTAAATGAATGTTATGCTCTGCCACCTTAGAGATGAATAGAGTTGCTTCAAATATAAATTAAATAATTAAACTTAATTACTTAATTTCAGATTTATATGGTGGAAAGATAGTTCGTTGTTAGTAGTGTGAGCTGCACCACAATTTCCAGCTAAAATTGAAAATATTATACGAGTATTAGAGTTGCTAGCTTAGTATATAGTCATTCTTAGTAGGAGTAGTTTAATTTTTATACACAAGTTGTCAAGCAAGTAGATGACGCATATGATGTTAAGTGATATCTTCACCCATGACATACAGAGAGTTGGAGATGTTTTGACAGCTTAAATGAGTCATAATTTAAGCTGTCAAAACATCTCCAACCCTCTGTTTAGAAAAAAAAGTTAACCAAGATGGTCAAAAAAAGAGTATGAATGATAAAACAAGAATTGCTACAAAGTAATTAATAATTTCAGTGTAGCTGTTGGCGACTACAATGGAAGTACCTTCCTTGATTGCAATTTTAAGTGGTGATTTATTACGCGCTAGGAGGTTAACGAAAATATCGTTAGAAATCTTGCATACCTCATAAATAATAAATATAGTTGTAAGGTTTATAAACTGCAAATCCGCACCAGAGACGCCTGGCGGACTATGATTTATAACTTCTCCCTAGAGGAGACCTTTACTCGACTTTAAGACAATTTAGAAATAGCCTGTAACTTAGACTTTTAATGTTACATGCCCAGTGTAATTTATTTTACGTCGTCATTGCGCGTGAGGTTTAAGCAAGCTTCCCAAGTTAAATAAACCCATATGTTCTTGTAGTAGTATGTTTTAGCACCTGAAATAAGTTCATTTTCACAGAAAATTACAAAAATCGACTTCAAACGCCTTAAAAGTGGACTTCATAACATATCTTCCTCGTTATTTTGATTTTAAAAACAAACTACTAATCCAATTTTTATAAAAACATGTCAGGAACCATAGTGGAAGTGTTTATCTGATAAAAAAAATAATTATTTTGTGTTTGAGACTTGCGCGAATACTAGACATTTTTAAATTAAACAGCTTTACGGATTTTATCACGTTTTATTTTTCAATTTTATCATCCGACGTTTCGAAACCTTTACAGCGTTCATGATCACGGGTAGGACTGAGGCGTTTCATGTCCTGGTGTCACTTGTTAATCCTGCATACCGTCAGCTTTAATAATAATTTTTAGTCCGATCTACGTAGATATCCGCATAAAATCCGTAAATTTGTTTAATTAAAATATTAATTAATATTAAATAATATTTTTCATCAGATAAAAAAATATTATATATCAAATGAAATATTTTTTCATATTAGGTCAAAAATTGCAGAGATATTTGTGAACATTCCTACATTTTGTTATTTTTATTTTAAAAAACAAACTAATGAACCAATTTTTTTTAATTTTATGAAGAATGCTCTATCATGTAAAAATAGAAATTTTGAAATAGGTTCAAACATATAAAACCAATTTTTTATTTTGGTTTAAAAAAATCTGAACCGTTTTTCCTAAAAAATAAAAAATACCCTATAAGATGAAAAAATAATGTTTAAAATAGGCCTATTAATGGCGAAGATATGCGCAAAACGTAAATAAAAAAAAATAAACATTTAAACGTTTGCATTGTAAACCTTTCTCCTTTTTAAAGTCGTCTAAAAAAAGACTTGATCGTAAATTTGTTCCATTAAACGTCGAACTATGTTATTTACTTACATATGAAACATTGAAATTTCTGTCGAAAATATTCACAATATTCATAACAAAATTCGCCAACATTACTCATATCCAATAAGATCAATTCGTCGACGAAGCAATACGTGCTTGGATGGAAAAAGTCGTAGATTAAAATTTTCCGCACATTGCATTTTCCAATTTGTTCGCTGGATGAGATGTCTAGACATCTAATGTAATTGTAAGACATACCCTAAAAGCGAGTTTGATGTATTACATTAGAGCACAGCTATTACAACTTTATTTTAACTACATATTGTGTGAAATTATTCAAAGAAATTAAATAAAGAAAATTGTATTAATTCAGTACAATTAATTGAATCCTAATTTTAAAGTCAGGATAACGTAAAGGTATATTATTTTTACTACCGAAATACCGCAGAAAATACCTTTTTTATGTATTTCTGTCAGCAGGCCATATACTGGATTATGGTAAACAAGCTAAGAAAACAATTGATATTTTCTTCTTCTTGATTTGAAGAGTCTCTTGTCGATGAAGCAACTTATGCCTCTCCCTGTCTTTTGTAAGTCTTTTGACATCTTGATAAGACACGACATTCGCCTTCTCCTTATCTGCTGCATATAACTTATCCTTGGTCTTCCCTTTCCTCTCTTTCACTCTATTTTTCCTTATATGATGATTTTGATGAAATTATCATATCTTATCAAATGCCCTAAACTTTTTATCTCTTCTGTTTTCAATAATCCTTAACAGTGTCATAGTCTCATTTACTCTTTCTAAAGCTTCTTGATTAGTCACTCTTTCAGCCCAACTTATACTCTCCGCCCTCCTCCAGCACCACTTCTTAATCACATACAAAGGTGCTTTGAAACCACAATTCGTATATTAGGTTGGCAAGTAAAATCGATACGACAGAATTATGTTATAGCAAGGGATATAATAATTTAATTCACATGTAAAATCAGTCCTACCCGTGGCCATGAACGCTGTAAAGGGTTTGAAACTTTGGGTGATAAAATTAAAAATAAACCGCGCTAAAAAACTTTCTCACGCCTTCTTGCTTTAATCTCATAAGTTGTTCGCAGCAGAGTTCAGAATGACTGACCATTTTTGGTGGTAACAGCTTGTAATGAATAATGTCTTTCAATCCCGCCACACAGCAACATCTTGTTGCGAGTTAACCTGGATTTCGCCAGAGTCTGTGCAGTCTGACTGGCCTTTGACCACGACCTTGTTCTCATGTTTTTGTCGTAAATAATCCACTTTTCATAACCAGTTATCAGCAGCAGTGTCATAGTGAAGAATCATAAATGAGTACACAGTAGGTTTCTTTCAATGAGCTCGTGAGGGACCAAAATATCGAGCTTTTTGTGCAGCCAAGTTTTTTTTAAATACGCTAAAACTGTTTTGTGGTAAATTTTCAGTACTTCGGTTAAGTCGTAACTACTAATATGCCGATCTTGCTCCACTTTTTCAAAAATAGCATCATATAGACAATCTCCTCGACATTTCACGTTTTTAAGTATTTGATAAGATTTTTATCCCACTACATATTAAATCCGCTTCCGTTAAAGATGATGTTCTCAATTCGGATCATACTAGGGTGCATTAAGACCAAACGGTCGAATGCTCGTTCTATTCTCACTCTATCAAATTCTATTAGTTTAAACAGATGTAGAGCATTCTTTCTCTGTTCTGTCTGCGTTCCCAAATATCGAATATTGTGAAGGAAAAAGGGCTCGGTTGCTTGATGTGCTAGAGCTCGCGAGCAGTTCCATAGAACGTTCTTACGTGTTCTGACTTGCTTGGTTCTAGTGTTCTACCGATATGTCTCAAAAGAAAAGTGTGTTAATGGTAGTAGCATACCGAAAGTGGGGGATCTGAATTTTGAAAATTATAATAATACAACTCGGAAACAATATGGAAATAGCAAATTTTCTTAAATATTCCTTCTTTTATTTTTGAGTTTTAGAAATATGAATGCAGCAAATATGGATTATGAATATAGCTTAAGAAGAAAGGTCTTTTTTTTTTCTTTACATTTTATGTCATGACTTGAAATTAAAATAAATTTGTAAACCATGTATTTAGTGATGGTATAATGTTTTTCAAGTTTAATGGAAATCAAAATCTGACGGGTAGTTAATGAGATATTAGAATAGATGTGAAATAAAATAAACATAAGAACAATTTTGCATTAACCAACGTAGTATTTAACAGCAACTGTCTCGATACACTTTCATTGTAATTTTCAGCTTTAACATATACATTGAGGCTTAGAGTTACATCAATTGCAGGCGGTTAATCGACTTATTGATATATACATTGGAAAATGAACCTTAAAGTATTACGCCTAAAGTACACTTTACATCAGCAGCAATGCAGCCATTAAGTTACTAACATACGATCGGCGGGATCTTAATTGAACAATTCACATTAAATTGTGGTCGTACTGGATGATTATAAGCTTATGGAGGAATAATAAAATCTAATTAAACTATAAACGCGCGAAAATGTGGCAGTTCGGTCGCCATTTTCCAATTCGGCTCCGATAAAGCACTCGTTACAATGTTATTGTATCGGCTACAATAGTGAAAATAATTTGTATGATTTATTTTTTCAAGAGCCTTATCACGGCCATATATCAGTTATTGAAATTATTGATTATTTTGTGCGAAATGTAAGATGTTTCACAAACCTTTTCTGTGTCCGCTCTGTGCTTTTAAGCATGGATTGCATGATAGGGCGCCACACGATGGTGAAATTTTGTTTGTTTAAATTTTGTATTTTTAATGCATTTAGTGTTTTTTTTTTTTTGTTATTTGTTCTTATTTTGCTACTTATATAAATAAGTGTGCATTATTTATTCAACGGATCAAATTTGATAATGCCCTATGTCAAAGTATTGACTTGATTGAGCCGTGGTAGCTCCAGTGGCCTTCAATTCTGTTTACTCGAGGCGAACCTGAGTTCGATCCCCGGTGCCGACACCAATTAAATTGCGAATTTTCTGATTGCAATTTTAAGTGCTAAATTACCACGTGCTCTGCGGTGAAGGAAAATATCGTGAGGAAACCTGCATATCTAAGAAATAATATTTCTGAGATATGTGAAGTTTGCCAAACCGCACTTGGGCCGCGTAGTGGACTGTGCCCTATACCCTTTGTCTAGAGGAGGCCTTTGCCCAGCAGTGGGACTGGATGCTACTACTACTGCTAAAGAAAAAAAAGTCTTTAAATTTATTTATTCATATATGTAGTATATGTTTGTACGTATATTAATATCTATTATATTTATTTATTTAGTATATCATTTTGATTGTGTATATTTACCGTTTAATAAGAACAAAAATGCACACTTATTCATCTGTTCGTCTACAAATACATTTCTGGACCACCCTAAGGAAAATTTGTCGAGAATTCCATAGGCATTATGTCAATCAGTTTAAAATTAATGTGTAATTTTTTTTAATAAACAAAAATATCATTTATTAAAAAAAGACCATAAGACTTTCCTATTATTATGAAATATCAATACACAATATAATAATTGCTTAAAAATGCAGCAACCACCAGCTCGGACAGGAAATTTCAGTTGAGGACATCGGAAGAAACTTAACAGTTTCTTTTTAACCGATTTCGAAAAAGAAGGAGATCCCTAATTCGAAAGTTTCAATTTTTATTATACATAGAACTAGGTATTTTCGCGTTAATACGCCATTTGCAAAACGATTTTGAAAATTCTCTTTTCGTCTAAAAGAGAATAATTGTCCATTTTGACTTTTTAAAATCGTTCATTGTTAATGAAAATTTCACGGTATCATTTCGGAAGTATAATCCGAAATTGTCCTATATAGTTTTCAGAAAAATCGGGCCAGTAGTTTGTTTTTCTTAAGCCATGATAACGGAAAAGGCATGTTCTCGAAAGTACAGTTTCAAGGCGTTTCAAGTAGGGTTTTCAGTAATTTTATGCGAAAATGATCTTCTTTAAAACAATATTGGTTTAGCGGGAATACGGTATGAGCCTAACAAGTTAGTGGCTGGTAGAAAATTACCGGTTTTATTTTATTTTACACATAAATGTGCGTAAATACAACAGTTTAGTATCTTAGCCTGCTCGTAAAAGGGTACCAGTTTATTTTATCCTGCCCTAAGTTACAGGGTGGCTGATGGGAGGGTCACTTTCAATACCTTAAGATGTAGAGATCATATACTAAGAATAAAAATAATATTAAAAGTATTTTTATTGATTTACCACTGAGTATATATTAACTAAAGTTAAAAACTAATTCCGAAATTCATGCTTATCCGAGCGGACACGGTGTGGTTGGAGTGGGACGGAAGGCGGAGAGGGGGTCAACAGTTGGGCTAAAGCTAAGCCCCTAATTTTATTACAAAAATATGATGACAATCAGGCTGCGTTGGTCATATACAGGCTGATGCCTGTATTCGACCAACGCAGCCAAACGAGAAATAAAATTTTAAATGCAGATTAATAATACAAGGAACAGATCTCATCATAAAGCATTAAAAAAACAATAAGAAAAAAAGAACAAAAAAATATTTATTCTTAATAATCAATTGTAGACAAATCGATCGATCAAACACAGGTACACCCTCTGTTCCTTAACTCTCTTCGCCCGATGGGACGGATACCCGACACGACCGGAGAGAGATCAGGCGCAGAGCCGACTCTTTTACATGCCGTCGCGTGGATCACCTTTCTTTTCAGGCAATCGGGTGATCAGCGCGCATTGCCCAAACCCAACCAAAGAAACAACATCGCAAAGTATTTGTCTCCTCGCGGGATTCGAACCTACGACCTCCGGTTTACAAAGCAAGGGCCCAAACCACTAAGCTGCGGAGTAAAACCCTATTAAGATATAATTACAAATGTACTTTACTCATTTCTTAGTTCTAGGCTGCTAATAACAATGTCATAATTGAAAAAAAATTTCATACGTACATAAATCGATATAAGAATCATGTTTGTGCTCGACTACAGACTTAAGAATAAGGAAAAATATGAACGTTAATAAAGACTTTATTGTGCGATTGTCGACATTAGAATTCAAGGACGCTCAGATTGTGATATTCCTAAACATTTAAAGATTTTTCATTTAGCTTACCGTATACTTGTATAAACGATATTTTGCTGCCATGTATATCTAGGTTTAGTAGAGCGAATCAATCAGAGATGCCAATGAAGTT
>JAOCPS010772778.1:0-10291 GCA_025505425.1 Graphium colonna
GAATATTGCTAATTAAACAGTCTTATAGAATTGTATATAATGGATTTCCGCAAAGTAACGCCTGATTCTATTAATTAACTTGTAAATTATCATGTTTAGGTTAATTTCTGTTACATTTAATGTTCAGTGATTCCTTTATTATGCACTGATTTTTACTTATTATTGTATGGTACATTTGAAATGAAACAGAACAATAACCTACTTAAAATATCTATATATTCTAAATACTGTAATGGGATAACTTAGATTTACCCGAACTGTCATTTAATCGTCCAATTTAATATTAAATACGAAACCTGCTTGACCAGGCCAATATCTTCGACTTGGACTCCCCGGTAGCTGGTTAGATGTTAAAAAAAATTTAGACAATTTTTATTATTAAAAAAGTTTTTGGGGTACGTAAAAAAAATTAACCGAAAAGAAACATAATATAAATTTTATTTTCGTACCATAGAAAAAATATATTTTTTTAAAGGGCAGTTTTAAAAAAAATATTTAAAGATTAATCTGAATATCAGTTTTAAATAATATCAACTTGAAAATCAGCATATTGCAGAATTTGTACTTGAATCTATATATATAAAATTTATTTATTTAGAACACATGGTGGTAAACTTCACCACACGTATTATTGATGGCGTATTTGTAAAAATACAATTTTAATTTTTGTAATGAAAAAAGCAGAATGTCACTTTTTGAGTTTATTTTACAAGCAAAAAAGCCACTAGCAATGAACAACATGCATGTCAGCCATTAAGTCATTTGCGTGTAATGACATTTAGATTTCTCCCATCATTCCCACATTGTTCGTAAAAAGTTGTGAACACGTCATTACTTTTGAAGATGGGCGATTTATTTCGTCACACGCTATTGCACTCGCAGATTGTAAGTTTTGTTCCTTGGCAATAATTTATATATATTATTTTATCTTTGTCTTTAAGTATAATAAAGTATATATGTGATGAAGAATACATACCATTTTTGCAAATAAAGAATGCTATTTGACACATCCTAGCCAATAATAACCTGCTCTATCCGATTTCTAAGATGGGTAACATACACAACCCTTTGGATATTTTGTGGCCTTGGGCAATGGGATCACTTAAGATCAGATGAACCATTTGTTTGCTTGCCAAACTTTCTTCACAAAAGAAAGATTGGACGAGGTAATATTATTTTGCCTAACAAAATTCCATATCATGTTATTATTTACAACATTTCACCTAACAGTTGGGCAATTTTTCAAAAATATATTTGCCTAAGCCTCTGAAACAATATATTGTAGGTAAATATTGTATAGCAGTTATTTAGAACGATAAAATCTTCCTTTCATACATTTTGAAAAGAAACGAATTTATAAATTATTTATACACAAGAGTCTTGTTGGATTCCGGTCGCTCATACTACAAGCATTGCTGCCGTTTTATGCATTTAACTAAAACAAAATTGATACCATCAATTCTCAATATTACCGCTGCGAATAATTTTGTATCGAAATCATCAAAAAAATATTTTTTTAATAATTTTTAACTGATTACTTGCGTTTATGATAGCTTGTTAACCATATGTAATTGTGAAATAACTAGCCTAAGGTCCGAGTAGCAGCACATTTTCGATATCTTACAATATTTTACTTTCGGATCGTCATTTTTAAATATTATGACTAAGCCATTTGCTGCCTCGTAAATGCTAGTAGTCGGTTGATAATAGGACAGAGCAAATTATTCACATTTTAACGGGAATTGTTTATAATTAAGATAATGTGCTTTATCCAATCACAAAACTTTTCACAATCAGTAGGCAGACAAATACGACAGATTTAAAACATCCATATTGCTTATGTTAAATACTTGTACATATGAACACACTTTGTGTTAATACAAAAAAAAAAATAATCCAAATCAAGCGATTTTTTACGTCAACCAAATATTAGTCACAATCAAATGGGTAACCCATATAGACGACGCGAAACTTTATTTTATAACTACAAAGAGAACACGACACTGAAACATTAATCACGATGAGGTAAAAAAAAATACGTCGCACTGTCTGAGCGGAGTGCTTGCAAAATTTATAGGTAGTAAAGTCAGCCGTGCTTTAATTATTTGTGAACTTCGAATAAATTGTTTATTTTTCTTAAGATGATTGAGTAAGTGAGGAATGTTTTTTTATGTAAAAATGTTGAGCTTTCTGCTTTTCTCTTATTATCTTTCTCAAACACTTGAGGTAGTGCAGCTAAATCAGACATAATTAAGTAAGTTTATTATTATCTATGTTTGTTTATTTTTTATTATGCGGATTGGCTGAGTAATTTGTGCGTGGTTGACAGTGATTGGAATTCTAAGCGTCTACATATCAAGAAGCGTACAATTATGCGGTGACTATTAGGCGATACCATGTTGATTTCAAAATAATTTAGCGTCTTTTGTAAAGCGAGATAGCTTTTCCAGTCAGCCTACAGCAGGTAGTTTTATGAAACGTAGTTTTGGCCAATACTGTTTACACATCTTAATAAAGAAGTGCCCTCGGCGTCGAGCATCTCTCGTCCTGTCTCCTTGATAACTTAATCCTGTAAATTAATATTGCGTCGGTTATCAAATTTTTCGCATGTACCGCCATGAAGTGTTCGGAAGAATTGTTCGACTTATTGCCTGCAGCTGAGTTTGCACATCTTTGGACACTCATTTTATATAATAAATTTTAAACGGAAGCTGATTACAAATACAGTGTTTTGAAATTTAATTCTATTATTTTAATTATGAATAAAAGTTTCCTATAATGTCATAAAGATTTAATGAACTTTTATGAATATAATAATATTGAGTATTTTCAGTATTATCCTTGAAAGGTCCATTGTGTTTACAATTATTTTTAATAAAATAACACGCCATAAATCATACCATCTTTCAAGAATTTAGCAAAATTAGTTATATAATTAATGTAAAAGTTGTAAAACTGAAAGTTATAATAATATGGCTAGCTTCCTGCTATTAAAATCAGCCCAGTTGTTCTGGACTAAGTTCAGCTATAAACAAACGTACTGAAAAATACATATAAACATTTTGATTTTTATATGTAAGCAAATATTACGATTTGTATAATAAAAACAGTCAGTGAATTTTATTGCATTTTTATTTAATTTGGTACACCGTGTCAAACCCTTTACAGCAGGGGTAGACAACTCATGAAGTTCCTTTTGAAAACGCTAATCTAATTCTTGTAAATAAATATAATTACCCTATGAGACAGCAAAGTTTAAAACTATAGTAAAAAAAACACATTACTGCAGTGGCCAGCAACTGAGGCATTGATTGACGAATGTGCAAATGTGGGCCGAGGCGTAGCCGAGGCACACATACGTGAATCTTATTATATTTTTATACTTTTCTCAAACAATACGAGGAAATCAAAAACACAATTTTACTTTTTAAGTTCAATGAGGAATGACGAACAATAACAATAATGCTTTTTTCGGGTAGGTAAATAAAAAGTTTGGACATTCGTTTTTATAGTTCCTCATATTTTAATTAAATATTCTACAGTTTTCTGGTTATTTTGAATTTAATTCAGTTGTATATATTTTATTTTGGAATAGCTTTTATAAACAGCAAACTACATGTAACTTGTGTAAACAACAACAAATATACATCACCTGCCAGCTGATCACTAGCACTTCACTTTATTTAACTTTTAATAAAATCACAAGGAAATAACATGTCTCACTTATCTGAGATATTTTGAACACAGAACAGAATTGAGGAAACTCTTACAAAAAGATTAGATGATCTTCAAGCACAAATTACTAATGTTGAAACCTCAAAAAACACCGTTGCCAAAATTGTTGAGGAGCTGAGAGGTTGTATTTGGCGTTCTAAGTCTTGTCCGGCAACAAATCAGAGAATGTGCCAAACAAGTAGATGACTTTAATACAAGGAATCGCAGGAAAGCCATTATTATGTCAGATTTGCCAGAGGCTGATAAAGAGGACTGCACCCAGTTGATTCCGGAAGTCTTTCATAAAAAAGTGGGTCTCAATGGTATAGCAAAGTCTTCCATAAAGCTTTGTCATAAACTTGAGTCTCCTGGTAAGCAGCACCAATGCGCTATCTTGGTCAGATTCAATAATATAGATACCAGAATGGACGTCTGGAAATCGAAAATAAAGCTAAAGGGCTTTTCCATATCACTAAAGGAATTCTTGACGAGAGCACGGCAAGCGGTCTTCGGTAAAGCAAGACTCCGCTTCGGAATGCGTTCTGTTTGGACGCAGAGTGGTATCATAAACATTAAAATGTCATGCGGAAGCGTCCATAAGATCACTACAGAGGGTGAGTTCGCCCAACTTGCTGCGAAGTATCAAAAATCTTTGGTGAAGTCCTCGTCAAAGGTCGTGAATCCCAGTGATATGAACTCCTTAAATAAAATGATAATTGTCACTAATGACAGTAGTTATTAACACGTCTTTTCTTTATTCATTGGTTTTATATGTTTTTTTCTTTTGTATACATTTATGTCTAACTTATCAGTTCTATTTCAGTCAGTTGTTTTTTTATATTAAATTTTTCCTTTTATTCAATATTTTAAAAATATGTAATTTTTATTTCAAACAATTTTAATTTATCTTTAAATATCAGTCCAAAAGCTTTGTTCCTATTTTTTATCAGTGATAAAGTAATTGTGATTAGTATGAAAAAAGACGCCGTTTTTGCGTTCCGTTTTATATTTTTCTATTTAATTAGTACTTATTTATCTTTTGATTATTTTACATTTCTTTCCATTTTATGACCTTTTATATATTTTCTTTGATTTGTTTTATTTTAAGACACTATTTTTATGTTTATAATTTTAAGTTCAATATGTGCTCCTGTGCGCTGGCGGGTGGTGCAGGAATGTATTTTGATTCATTGATTGCTGCACATTTTTTACTTTTTTTTAAATTCTTATTTATTTTATAAATCTTTTTATTTTCATTTAAGTAAATTACTATATACATAAATATTATTATGTATGACATAACGGATAATGACTCTTTTTATACTACTAGCGAATCTGCTTCTTTAGATAATGATAGTTTTACGTACTTCTCGGAGACTTCTTGCACAACAAATTTTCTATACAACCTAATAAGCTGAATATTTTTCACATCAATGCTCAAAGCATTCCAAGCCACTTCAGCGAGTTGAGTGACAGGTTTTCCAGTTGCAACGTGCATGCCATCTTGATTTCCGAGAGTTGGCTTAAGCCTGAATTGCCTTCCACCTTGGATTCCCTTCCCAGTTTCATTCTCTTACGGAATAACCGTATAGGGAAGGGGGGAGGGGGTGTAGCAAGATACTTACGATCTAATCTCCCATACAAAGTTTTGGCGTCCTCTACACAACACTGCTCAGCTTCCGCTGAGTATCTTTTTCTTCAGGCCACACTTAAAGTTGCTAAAATAGTCGTAGGTGTGGTATACTGCCCTACCCAAATTAATTATTTCACTGACCTCAAATCGGTCCTAGAATCTGTGGGTTTGGAATATTTTCACCACGTCATCATGGGCGATTTCAATACCAACTTCCTGACACCTAAATCTCATCGAACTCTGAAACTGTTGCAAATTGTTGAGTCAAGTAGTTTTTGCATATTACCTGTTCAACCAACTCATCATAACCTCTCCGGTGAAGACACTAGGCTTGACCTAATCCTGGCATCTAATCCTTCGATGATTTCATCTGTTTCATTTGTTTCGGCATCACATCTATGGGACTTCTACAGGCACGCGTAGACACGAAGGTGGTCGTCGTAATCAATGCGTAGCCATAACGTGGTCCCTGCCTTCAAGCCCACCGAGACGTCGAGGACAGATATCCTCTCTGATGTACGTAGACACTCCAGTCCGGGGCACAAATAAGTGTTCAAGCTTGTACCCCGGGTAACCAAGATAGGATGTGTTGACTGGAAGGGATATTAGGGTTTCGCTAAGGAAGAGTAAGACCGGCTTTACCGTCTCGAGATGGTAATGGACTGCTTAAGTTAGAATGTAACCCCCTTATGTTACAGAGGTTCACAGAAAATGTGAAAGGGGGTGCCGTAGAGTTTTTGATCTTATACTTTGGTTAATGGGTTTGAGCGGTAAGGTGCTCCCCCACCAGAATACGCGGGGCTAACTGAGCGCCCACGCTCGGGCGGTGTTACGCTATCGGATTGTGGACACCTGGCGGGGGTTTCTTCAGAATTTCTGATACCCTCTTGGGTGATAGATCTTTATATACTGCTTTCATTTGGGGGTTGGGAAGAAACAATGGGCAACCGGCCACTTGCACTCACCGGTATAATGCAGGAGCTCTCAAAGAAGGAGCTCCTATTTTACGCCTGTGTTCTGTGAGGTCGTGATATTTACCCGGTTCGAACCGCGCCCTCGGTAGCAGCATAAAGCCACTGCTGATTCTATCACCGCACTAGCTAAAGAATAGCACTCAATACTCGATTGTTATTACATATATATAATAAAATTAGTTGTGCAGTTATCGATCAAAATTTAAAATAAATAGAAGACGAAGAGATGATTTGATGCCGGCAGCGAACAGATGGCCAGCGTGTGCAGTTCATTAATCCAAAAACGCAAAATACAATTACTTGATATATATTAGTTTCCCTTCGAGTAAATTCATGAAAATAGTTAAAAGAGTTATAAAATTATTAATTTTGCACAAAAGATTAATATTTAAATATTTAATATTGTAATTTTACAAGTAAACAATTTTATGAATTGTATACATAAAATTTTAAGCCAACATCATTTTAAAAGAGCAACTGCTGAGTTTCTCGTCAGCTCTTCTCAGTAGAATCTGCTTTCCGAGCTGGTGGTAGTTTATTATGAACGAATCTCTATGTAAAATTTGACCTTGGATAAGAGCGTGCAAACGCCTATGTAAATAAACATACTTTTCTTCTACTTCGCCTATACGCAGATCATGCTATTCCAAACAATTGTGTTTCTGTCGATAAGCAACTATTTAACCACCGTCGAAAATTTATTGTCAGTATGACGTTTAATCATTATTCACACGTAATATGTTGAAAATAAAGAAATATACGATAATGACCAGTAACTTTAGAACAAAAGGATTGAACGTAGTCGGATGTTGTTTTGGCTTTATTGAGCTATGCGGCCAAAATTCTGACAGGTTCATCATAATGACTGAGAGAGCAAACTGGAGTTTTTGCAATGACACATTAAGGGAGCACCTCGCCCCAAAAAGTTAAAGGTCATCGCTTGAGCTACAAAGGTTATGGCCACAATATTCTGGAATTGTGAAACAATGTTACTTACTGACTATAAAGAAAATGGTGTAAATGTAACGGGAGAATATTACGCGATTTATATTCTACGCAAATTACAAGAAATAATTAAGGAAAAAAAAAGGCGCAAATTGATTTGAGGTATCGATATTTTTTTTTAATAATATTGATCTTTTGGATGTATAAACATTTAGCCAAAAAAATAAAACAAATAGTAGAAAATTATTAAGTCACTCATAATATGCTATCGATTTCATTTATATACCGAGACTATATTGAACACCCTTCGTATGTTGCCTGTATGGCCATTCACATCGCGAATTCTCTTTTGCTTAAAAATAAAACAATTATTCTAAACCAGGTAAAACATAAAAAAGTCAGAAAGCCATTGGGGAATAAGTCTTCAATAAATTAAAATATTTTATATACCCATCAGGACATAAAAGCACATTATTGATACGGCTTGCCTGCAATTATTCCCCTCGTCATATTTTTGCTTTCTTATTATCTATAATTGCAGCGACTACCAAGTTTGTGCAACGATATCTACAGGCTTAGTTCTACGGCTATTATTAAAGTACCCGAGACGTATAATCTGTGTAATTGGATTATAACGCGAGCAATAACATTTTTAGTCTAATAAAATACGAATCGTGAAAGTGCCAGTTTAATGTCTCACTTTTATATTGATAATTCTCTAAGGGCCGCTTGCAGCATATCGTTAAAAAACATTTTGATTGAATTTAAAATTAAATTTCGGTTTAAGTCTTGTCAATGCCTTGCATCACGCTAAATATGTTTAGCGAACGGACAAAATATTTACATTTTTTTTTTGTTTTAAAAGAAGCAAAAATATTAAAAGAAATTTGATAGTTTTACTGGTGGAATCTTTTAGTTTTATACGTATTACCTTAGCGCAATTATCCGGGAAGATTTGATTTCATTTTGTTGATGTTTTATAAAGTATGGTAGGAATGAAATTGGTAATAAATGTATAACAATGTTGCTAAAAATCTTAAAAACAAAGGGATGTTCTGGATCTTAGTATAAAAATAATTTATATTATTGGTCTTTGAACTATGCCTGCCGAGATGCAGTTTGAAATATATTGTAGCCTTTTAACATTAATATATAGGTCGTTCATTTACCTTTATACTGTGTATCATATCAAAACTAGATTTCTAAAGTAAATAATGTTATGAAACACATTTTTCAGGTAAAAATATTATATCAAAAGTGCAATAGACAAGCAAAAAAATTACTTGTTCCTTAAAATTTGCGCTTTGCCTCAAATATGAATATTATGCAATTTTTTATGTATTAGACAGAAATAACACACTGGTTTTTGGGAAAATTTACAAATATCTATTTTTTATTTAAAAAATATAATATAATTATTACCTCAAAACAGCTCTACGCAAAGAATTTTACAGGGACAAAATAAATTTTAAAGGTCAGTATCTTGTATTATATGAATAAAAAAATAAGATTTAAATAATGTATTGATTCCAACTTGAGCCTATAGTGACAAATATGAGGTAACAGTCAAATAGCTATTATTTTAGTATGTTATCCGGCCAGTACGGAAAAACTTGACTGTGGAAGAACTTCACGACAAGGCATCAGTATATTTAATCGCTTATATAAGTACTTTCTATTTTAATGTCTCGGCTCTTCGTCGATGTTGTGTTCCATTTTTAAACAAAACTTCATAAATTATTTGTTTAAATCTATGTATTAAAGTATATCAGCACTATTTTATTAAAAATTACCGATCTAGTGAACGAGGCTTCTGCTATTTGATTGCATATTTTCTGGAAAGGTTGAAAGGCATTTTTTAAGATCATCAGGTATTTTCTTGTTAAAGTTAACCACGGTCAATTTTTTTTAAATTAGGAAAAAGGGTTTATTTTTAAGGGTGAACGCGTAAAACTGATTCTTCTGAATCTACAATTTTACCAAACTGGCCTCAATTTAGTCGAGTCCAATCCGAGATTTGGCTATTCAGTCTCGATTTTAGATACAAGTTTATTCCTTCACTCGTCGGTATCGGTTCAGAGAAATATTTACACGGTTGGTATATAAAGTGTCAAATATACATCTACATAATAATGAATACTGCTGATATACAACAAATCATTGATAGGGAGAAAGAACAGTATGGGTGATAGCACGCAGCCTTGTGAGAAACAGCGTTTTCACACAACATCGCATCGGAGTATGCACCGTCGACAACGACATTAATGCCTCAATTTGCAGGAATCTGGATATCCATTCGCATAATTTTTCAGGTAACCCGTAAGTTGTTATCTTGGAAAAAAGCGTTTTGTTCCATATTCGATAAAGGAATTGAGCCCATCGATAGATGAGGTAAACAAGTAGATCACCAGCTGATTGTCTTTGGCGAAAACCATATCGGCGGTCGTCAATTAACTGATGACCATCAAGGTGATTGAGGAATTAGAGGCTGTTTATAATAGACTCCATTATTTTAATAGCAATCGCATTTTTTAGGGATCGGGCACGCTAAGGCGGTCTTCCAAACTTTCGGGATCACGTCTAAAATGTAGAAATGCCGAAAAAGATGCATTAAAATCAGAACCATCTCTTGAGTTTGATGCCTATGGGTGATATTTACTAAAAATCAGATAAATCATTTGCTCACTTGCCAACCTTTGCATATAAAAAATGTCAGTTTAATATATGATACAACTAAATATATTTCTACTTCGAATTGTCAGTTGCTACCATTTTATCCAATACAAAAATAATTACGAGCATAAAGCTTAGTAAGTATCCATTAAATCAATAATTATATCATGCTATACTCTATAATTCTGGGATATTAACGTAAGGTAAAATTAATTTAAGGTAACAATAAACTTGTATGGTTCAATTGATACGCTGGCTCACCATATTATACAATTAAAATTATTATGTATTTGATTATATATAATTCCTGTGATTGGATAAAATTATTAATCTCTAAGTGTTACATTTGGTC
>JAOCPS010772889.1:0-19386 GCA_025505425.1 Graphium colonna
AATCCGCACTTGGGCCGCGTGGTGGACTATGCCCAATACCCTCTGTCTAGAGGAGGCTTTTGCCCAGCAGTGGGACAATACAAAAATAGGCTTACTTTTTTTACTTTTATTGTATTTGAAAATATCCAAATGTTTCATATTTTATTATTTCCCAGGAATTACAACAAAAAGAAATTACGAATGCCTTTTCATTACGATCTAAGAGCCAGTCGTGACATTTTTACAAGTCCATTGTCATTAACACTCGTGTTTTCTTAACGAAGACAACAACCCCGCGTCCAGCGTTGATCAGGCTGGCGAAGACGTGGCAATAAACATATGTCATTCGCTCCTGTCTCCGAGCCCCCTTGTTGTGCGTTTTATAAATATCCACGGCGGCGGCGCATTGAAACGCGCTGTGTACGACGCTTATAACTTTCAAAGTGAATTAATCAAGCGGAACCTCGCATCGTACTACGTGCACGAACGTGACTGACCATCACGTATGTATAGGCCGCAATGTATAATAATGTTTAAAAATCACATAACTACGTTAAAAAACAAAGCGATTACCAAAGAGTTTTATCGCAACTTAGTTCTTGGTGCCAAGTTGGCTTCTAAAAATCTTGGCGTCCTGAGCAGAGCAAGGCAGTATTTCCTGCTGACTCACCGCATGCAGATGAACTTTGCCTGGTCCTTTTATTTGACTGCATCTAACGTCGAGCTGTAATCGTTGACGACCCAGCACTTTCCAATCGGCTTGATTCCTTGGCCTTGAAGAGAATTGTTTGGATTAATATCTGCTGTTGAGTTCGTACCACTACGCGTGCGACTTCGCCGCCATTTTCTTTCACACATGACACATTGGTAGAATGAATTGTCACCAGTAGTGTTTCCGGACTGATACGACCTACGGACCATTAAGAAAAGAACTTAGTCCTATCTCAGAGGCCGGCAACGCTCTTGTAACGCGTGTGGTGTTGGAGGACTCCATGGGCGGCGGTGGTTGCTCGTTTGTCTCCTTTTCTCTATATAAAAAAGGTTCTAAGTTTATTTTCTTTTTATGGAAAGGAAGACAAACGAGCAGACGGTTCACCTGATGTTAAGCGATCCCGTCGCCCGTAGACACACGCAACATCCGGGGAGTCACGTGTGCGTTGTCTACCTGGGAAATTGGATATAATAGGTTTATTGGATAAGATTGGGTCGGGATTTAGGATTTGGAAGGGAAATGAGTGGGAAAAGAAAGGGTAGACATGGCCATCCGGCATCCCCAAAAGTCATGCATACTTTATCAAAAATTAAATCGTTGTAGATGCTATATACTCATTTCGAATATAAAATGAAAACAGATTCCCGAATACATTTAGTTACCACCTTTTGATATTATTTATTACCTACGAGTACTTGCAATGTGGGGTCTACTTGTCATATATAATTTTAATTTTATCTTGTCCTAAGTGACACTTGCAAGATTAAGACAAATTGTTTAACGCAAGAATCATTAAACTCTGCCCACGTTTGATCTCTGGAGCGCCACAAATGAAAATACATACCAACATATATAGTTAAAGGGAACATATACTGGCCGTTCCAATTAAATATAGTGAGAAATTAAAAAAACAATTCGCTTACTGAAAATCCGGCCATAGGAATAGAGCAAGAAGTTTTATACGGATAGGTAATGTTTAAGGAATTGTGAGAATACGTTACTTTCTGGTGACAATTTTCAAGATTTAAAAGCAATTTAACGTAATATGCTGGTCTCTTAATGATCTTTTGTCGTATCTGTAACTGAAATAACTATATACATAGGATAGACATAACCGTCTTTGGCGTCATGCGTTCGGTCAAAGCGTTCCCGACTCCTATACACAGAGTTTACAAGCGCACGTGCATTTGCTTAATGTTTACTTCCCGTAGAAACGTCTGTTTGGTTTAGGGAGCTCGCCTATTAGGTTGCCAAGTAACGGATACTCCATGAATGTGCTAATGCAACGCGCTAGTTGAGGATCGCACTCGACGCTTTCAATTCCCCTTCCACTCGCCGTGAATGCAAAATACGTTATGCCACAATTACGTGTAGTGTTTAAGTTAGGATCTGATGTATTATTGAAACACCGTCTTTACAGAGTTGCCTATAGGTTGTTACGTTTTATTCGATGTCTGCAATTTTATATGTCATTGATGAATTGCCAGCGGTATTATGCATGACACGCAGGTACCCTGAAGTTAGATTTATTGCTAATATACTTATAGGCGGATCGTTATTAAAGTCGTTTAAAGTTTGAAAAATAAAATATTGACTTTAAGATTGCGCGCACAAGATTTAAAAAATAAAGTAAAATCAGCTTGACTGTACTTTACTTATCTGAATAATTTTAGAAGAAAAAAAAAACAAATAATGATAGATAAAATTCTATAATGCCTGTATTACAAATTAACGTTAGTTTGCAAACCA
This sequence comes from Graphium colonna, assembly GCA_025505425.1. Taxonomy (NCBI): domain Eukaryota; kingdom Metazoa; phylum Arthropoda; class Insecta; order Lepidoptera; family Papilionidae; genus Graphium; species Graphium colonna. The sequence goes on from JAOCPS010772889.1 coordinate 2,441, forward strand.
GGTTAAACTCTATTTGAGTAATTTTGTCAAGTGAACCATAAAATATCGCAATATTTTTCAGACTAAATATAAAAAAGAATCAAGTTCATCGCGTAGAGAAAACAAACAAGTTTTCGAATAACTATTTACTCGAAGAATTGTGATAACATTACATTTTAAATTGTGGCAAATTATGTCTTTGCGATACGATTTTGACTAAAATGGAGTTAGCTAGTTTGCGAATTAAGGTATCGATATATTCCATAACATTATAGAAATTTACATGATTTATCTATTTCATAATTTGTCTTTTTGTTCTTATCCCGGTATTGTGCTCTAACACAGTATATCTACAAAAGATAGGTATCTTTCGGACTAAAATACTGGTTCCAGCCATTTCTTTGTCCAGGTAATTTGTTTGCCATCCCAATTCGGATCACGTAGATTTGCTCTGTAACCGTTGTTGGCATAATCTCGCTGGTGTAGATTTGTCCTTCCTCTTACAAGTCAAATCAGTACGCAAGCAAGTCACAATTATCAGTCGTTTCATCTTCCATTTTAATGTTAACAGGTTGAAGAAATTTATTTAGTGTGTAAAAATGTTTTATCTCGAGAATATTTATACTTTTAAGTCTCAAGATATTAATCAGTGGTAATAAATACCTTTAAGGGAGTGTAATGTAGAACACCTTATCACTGAGTCACATCGACTTTGCTGACATGAAATGTACTGAGGTATTTCTTACGAAAGGCTTTAATATATTATTCCTCGTTTCATTTTATTTTCTTTTCCATCTTTTATTACCGACTTATGCGTTACTTTAGATTTTGCAATAGTCGATATTCGACGTTTTTTATTTAATTTTAGTTAATGTCACACTCGTCGATTTACGTATATCAAAGAAAAGTCATGTCAATGTGATGTGTAAAAATAGCATAATAGTGTGTGTATTGACCTATTTTTTTATAAATTTAATTTTTATAAAGCTGTTCGCACTTCTTTATATACATTTTAATTAAGCCAAATTTTATACTTCTCCGTCCGTTCAATTTACTTAAAAAGATGAACAAACTTTTTGCTTCACGTATAAATATGATTAACGATGAAAACTTGAAGTTAATATTTAAAGGCAGATTCATTAATGCTAGAAGTTGAATACGTGATAAAATTCGAGGCACAGTTGGTACATAGCGACGGTTGAACATTAAAAATTCAAAGATATGACCGGATTTCACGAGCTTCTTCGTACTATTGTTGCGATATTCATAAGTAATTGCAAGAAGCCGGACGCGGTGTTGGACGCGGCGCAGCCGTTTTTGCACCATTCCACTTGTGGAAAATGTTAAAAATAGTATAACAATACTTCCACTACGACATTTTCCTTCATATTGCCGTGTTCTTTTCAGCTCGGAGCATTTCATTACACTTTGTGCTCACGAAAGCGCGCAAACCTTAGCTTAGCATTTTTCCACAATTTTTTTGATAAATTGAATTCATAATTTTATTTTAATCTGTTACATAATCTTTGACTCTGATTAAATAAAAAAAGTACTTATCAAAAGAAAAATATGAGTAAAAGAGAAGTGCTAAGAAAACACATTTATCTGATTATACCTTTCTTTTCGTTGATGCTTTACGCTGTGGATTAGAATTAAGAGTATAAAATGTTCAATTGTTCTAACCTAAAGTAATGAACATATTTAAAAAATTATCGATGAATGGAAAAGTGATAACATGTATGGTGCATGCACGACAGTTTGCCCTTCAATGCCTAAAAGTGATACCAAATATTCTCATCAAGATTAAAATTATATCGTAATTATTTCCGTAACATGTAAGTACGGTGCGCTCCATGAATTCGATTTTTGAACTACGAATTTAATTTAGTATAAAATATGAATTTTGCTTTACATACGTTTACACAATCTGTCATAGTGATGTAGCATGCAATAGATACTATTTTCTATGAATTTTGAAACCAGGATTTCTTTGCCAAAAGAACTTCTGTTGGAGTATTAATATTAAGTCTAGTCACCAGAAACAAATGTTTGAATTTGATGAACTTTGGTACGGTATGTCATATAAAAATGGGCACTGTTCTTTGCATTGTTTTCCCTACGGTAATATCTATATATTACCGCAGGGAAACTCAAATGTTGGGTGAAAATTAAAAGTAATTACATCGCCTTCTTTTTTACTTTTGCATACACTGTTATACAGAGGCTAAACTTATTTATAAACTTTAAAAATATTTCATTTCACATTTAGGTCAGAGTACTTCAGTATTATCTAACATCACTTTATTTTGTCATACATTTGTTGTATATTTTTTTCCAATATTGCCCGTAGATTACCGTTGACGTAATTAAATTATGGACGTTTTTCGCTTATATCTAATCATGCTTGGGACTCGAAAGGAACTTGTGAAAAGTGAACAGCATTATTTACATGGGTCTACCCTGTTTGAATAAACGGTCACAATTTTTTCACTTTTCTTTCAATTAACGATTATTTTTATTTATTAATCAAATTAATTTTTATATATTCTATAGCTATTGGAAGTACGTTATATGTTTTGTAATAGTTATGAAGATAATAAGTATGTTATGTAAGCGAAGGTTGGGGCGACCGAGGATGTTATGAGCGTTGGAAAATTATTCATATCCTTTGTTGATCATCATTATGGTAAACAACTATAGGGTTGTATGGTGAACGCAGGTATAGTGATATAGACTTTAATTTTATCAACCGACTTCAAAAAAAGTAGGTTCTGAATTCGACTGATGCTGCTTTTTGTATGTATGCGGCCGGATTTCTTTGCACGCTACGAACAATTTTTTTTTTAAATATTTCTTTTTTATTTTATAGGATATAACCACGAAGTGGACCTATATGATTTTCATGAAAATCAGTTTAATAGTTTCTTTTTTAAATCAATTTAACTGAAAAAATTGTTTCACGAACGTTTACATTATACCTTTCAAGCCAGTTTTGCAGTTTTCTGCGAAAATAATTATCCTTTTTAAGTAAGTTATCGATCAATCTGGTTAAATTCACTGTTTTGTATATTGAAATAGTACTTTCGTTTGTAATGATTTTCTGCTATGTAATAAAATATCCTGATAAAACTTAACTCCTATGCCTTGCTAGGATAGAATTGGCATAGTTACAATGATATGGGTATATGCAAGAGGGGTGAAAGCTAATAAAATAAACATTAATTGTCTACGTAAACCCTGACAATGTCATTGTAGTTGTTTCAGTGTCTAGTTAAGTAGCTAGTAGTGCCGTATAATAAAAATATTTAAAATGTTAATTACTGTCGAACACGGATTACCTGTTGGCTTGGCCGCTAGTTATTTTACTTACCTAGTTTACTATTGCGAACTAACACAATACAATACACTTTGGTGCTTAGGCTTTAGTCATTCAACTGGAATCCTTTATGATATGGCTGGCAGTGATTCACATAAAAATACAATGACAGCGTGACGATTATAACAAAAACGAATAGTGTAGTATATTTGATAGATAACTTAAAAAAAAACCTTGTGGTGTCCCGGGACACCAGAGAGGAACGAAGTTCCTTAATATAAATAAAATACTTTCAAGTCCTATTGGAGGTATAAAGAATATTATTATTCGGGTATACATTTTCTATTATAATTTTTTTATCGATATAAATAAAAAAAAAAAACTACTACAAAATTATCTTAACACCTTCATTTTGTTTACTAAGATTACAAAATCAATACATATATATTTTTTTTATTTATTTAAATGTATTGTAAATCCTTATAATTAGGACACAAAAGATGGACTAAATGCCTTTAAAATTGCTATAATAATGATAATAAATAAGTTTATTAATTAATAAATGAAAAGCAATAAATAAAAAATAAATAAATGAATAATAAATGTGTAAATATATTAATAAATAAACAAACAGTCATCCCCGTAGACTATACATTAGACATTGTATAACCATCATACATTGACTATAGAAACGATAAATCTCACGTTACGGACGTTTTTTGTCGGCTAGGGTGCCTTCTGCAACGCCCCATAAGGATCTTCGTTCCAAAAAGAAAAAAAACTGTTTACTAGAATTTCATCCTCATGATTTTTTGGACTTGCTCAAAATTCGTTGCGAAAAGATTGCGAACGTACCTAAGTTCGTGATGATTTTGCAGAAGACATTTTGTTCTTACAAGCAATGCACACATATAAATGTACAAGCTGTTGTCCGTGGCATCACCTATAATATATCACGTGGTCCGTGATATAAATCATAGAAGTACATTAAATATACCTTTAAATTGTTTTACGTAAAATCAACACTAAATGCGGAGTTTGTTGTTGTCCTGGAAACATCGATGGAAAAACTCCCGAACTAAATGTCAAATAGCAATGCCATGTGTTGATGTCGAGATTATAAGAAGATTTTCGTACATAAAATAATATTTGAATCGGTTAATTATCCCCGGATTTTCGTTAAATTCTTTTTATATATACATATTTTATATATAACTACTAACATTTTACTTCAATAAATTGAATCGGTCACTGCATTTGAGTTACTACTTACGGAAAACAATTAATTTTTGTATATAAGAAAAAAACAATAGATGGTTCGATCCTTTATGTTACACGTCATCTCAAATTCTTTTCTTACGCAGGTGACATTCGATGACCGCACTGAAACTTAAGATGAATAAAACAACATTATGTGAACCTACATAAATTATTTGAGTACTTGGGCAGAAATTGTACAAGGACTTTAAAAACAAGAAGTCTGCTGAATAGTATAAGCAGAATTGCAAAAATACAAGACATATTTTTGGTCGTATAACTACACTTCCAACAGCTGTCTGTAAAATTACTCCGATAAGGAACGATATTTTGTGCTCATCGTTCTAAAGGCTTTTAGATCAATTCATTCTAGTGTAATAAATAATATTCTAGAGTTTGTGTGTATTTGGTAGTGTCATAATTGGAAACTTTTTCGTCATTTTAATAGCCGTCAATTTAATATAGACTTACTACCTTTAGGAGTTACGCACAGCTAGTGCTGCTATAAGATAGACTATGCAATTAAAAATGTTTTTACTTATTTCAAAAAGTCCTTTACTAAGTCGGCATGAATTAATGTTTGTATGACTTGGGGTTGCCAGTTGGTCATTCCTACCCCTTTTTTTTGTCACTCCTTTCCCCTCCAAGTCCTTAATCCCGACTCCGTCCTATCCAATAAACATATTCTATTCAATTTCCCTGTTTGTCAATGCACTCGGGACTCTCCGGATGTTTTGCGTTATAGGCGACGGGATCGCTTAACATCAGTTCGACGGAACTGTTCGTTGTCTTCCTTTCCTTACTATGCTACATTGATCCACACATTGTCGTAATCATTCACCGCGACTATGCTTTTGGGCACAATAATGGTCAATCAGACGTGTAATGATAGCTACCTATCTTGATCAAGGCGCGCCCCGGATGCCGATTCTCTTTCATTAGTTGTGTTCATTTTATCGATCTATTAATGACATTTATTATGGTAGGGCGTCACGTTCTATTATTGTTACGTTAACGCTTTTAATGGGTTCGCAATGGATGTTATAGGTTATTATCGCAAGCGAAAACATTGTATAGGCTTTAAAGGACATTATGTGCATGTGAAAGTGTTAGATTTGACATTGATTTAAATGAAGCAAAACGGTTAACTTAAAAAATCGTGTAAATAAAATTCTTATTGTCAATGTGATACAAACTTAAAAAAAAAACTTATACGTTCATGCATAAAAATATTGTGCGGTCGGGGCACCATCTGAAATGAATTTCCTTACGTTTTTTAAAACTTAATTGCAATAATAAAACACGCATGATCTATCTATTTCACAAAACAAATACGTTTTTACGAAATATACTGTACAACCGTGTGTTGAGATTATATGATTAAAAGAGACAGGTGCAGAGAGAAGGAGAGAGAGTTGTGCACCAAGCTGCATACTCCCTTGCTCTTGCGTTGCTTGTAGTAGGCTCGATACACACAAGCATACATACGGCATACGGCATTTTGTTACGTGACGATTTCCACTAAACCGCGAACTTTGTTCCAAATATGTAGTTACAATTCTAAGAATCCGCAAAAGTCGACCACTTGCCATATTTATTTAAGTAATAATAAAATAACGAACCTACACTAGCGGCTGCGTTCTAAATAGCACATCGTAGGTACGCGTACGAGTACAATACGCTAATTGGATTTTTAATGATAATGCGTACTTTGCGATAAGATATAAACATTGAAACGTTCAAACAAATAGTTACAGTCCAGCGAGCGTCATGTCATTGGCGAGGGATTATCATTACCTAAGAGTAATGCGTTAGTCAGATGCAAAGTGCGGTCGGGTACACGTCAACTGTGACTGCTCACCAACAAAATAAATTTAATACAGGCAAAATCGTGTCCGCTGTTGGGTAAACAAATGACGTGAAGGTTAGAACGAATTTTGGTTCATTTGGGCCCAGAGCGCGGGCATCGTCCGATCATCGGCGGTTTTCCTCGATATATCGACCGTTTTTTGGCTCGAAAACGCCTGTGATATTATGTTGTGAGTGTGACAATGTTTCATATGATCAAAAAACGCTTCAGCACACTACGTCGCGAGAAGAAGAAACCTACAGATCCCGATATCGCGGTGAGTCCCGTGAACGGAATTTGATAATGCCAATTTATTTCGAGTACAATAACGGTAATCGATTTGTTTACTCGATTATGTTATAAAAACAAACAAAATTCTTGAGGCGTGCGATCAGTTCGGCTTTTGTTTACGCCGCGACAATGCGTCTGCATAATGAACCGCGGATCGGGGCGACCATCTTGAAATTATCAGTTAACCATCGATTTTCGTACGGTTTGCAACAAAATCTCTAATTTTTTTTTCCGTAATGAGTAACACACACCGTTGGTTGCGTTCGAATAATATGAAGTGTTCGGTATGCATGCTGCGGCGTATATCCATGCTGCAATTGCTTCGCGCCTACAGTAGCCAGTTAAATGAAAACTCTCCCGCTTACTCCGCTTGGTTGGATGTTCAGAAGGAAATGGTAATTGGACTTTTGTTTACTCTCCCCTAATGACCCTTGAAAAACAATTCTTTGTTTTTCTCAACAGCACTGTTTAACAGTTAGACTTAATTTGTTTAACGTAGATAGTATGATATTTATGGCACAAACATAAAATCTATTCCGTCATATAGTAGGTATACGACAACGTACTCGTGGCATTAGGGTTATATTTTCCGCATTACAAATCAAGGAAATATTTTATATACTGTTACAAAGCGTAGCTATTGTAATATTTCATATTACTACACAAAGAAGGCATATAACTGTTATTTTTAAATCAGTGTTATTTATTGTTAAGAAAAAATGTTAATATCTATTAATTTAATTATGAATTTAAATTTGTTCTTGGTAAGTTGCGACTTACAAATTTTTTTCTTGACAAAATAATCATAAATTTCTTTTTAGACGTTTTTAATCAAAAATATCGCGTAAGTGTCAGTGACACGGCGCGCATTATGATCTCAATTTTTTTTTTTCAAAAAGTTCCATTTACCTAGAAATTCGCTTTAAAAAAATTCAATCAATTACAATTCTCTTTTTTTTTGCAAGCAAATGAATGTAGCAAGTTACGAAAGGTGTTCTATAAACTATTCTCAGCCGTATAATATCGATGTTTGTATGTTAAATAGCCAGTACTTTGAGAACAATTTATTTCCCACTTGTCGGCCGATAACTTTAAACAGTTATCGCCTATGTTTAAGTTTCCTCTGCGTCAACGGTAAAATTTAATAGACCCCTCGTCTTCAAACACGATATTGGAAGATTGTTACTGGGATATTAATAGAACGAACCTCGACGGGCACGGACGGTGCGTACTTATCTAAACTGCACAAGTTTATTATATTTCCACACTGGCGTCATTCTAAATAAGTGTCGCCGTCTTACCTAGCTATAAAAGGCAGGCTATATAAAGGGAATAACATGGTGATTGACACGACTTTATTATAAAAGGTCAATACCCAAAAGTGGTACCAAAAAATCTTATGCGTCAAGATAAAAAAATCTATAACTATTACCGTAATTTTTATGACATTATGCTTCATGGACTGTATTTTGGAATAGGGAAAAAAAATTAAACTATAAAAGCCTATAAAAACCTACATGACAATAGAAGCTATTTTTGATGAGTCGATTTTTCGATTTTATGAAATATCTCCGACCGGATTTCTTTACGAAAAGAACTTCTGTAGAAGTTAATATAATAAGATAGTCTCCAAAAAATTATCACTTGAAGCAACTAGGTACGGTGTGCCATATAAATATGGGCATTGTTCTTTATTAATGTTTATTTTCATGATAGTTTTGTAATTCAAAAATAACTGCGAACTGATGTTTAGTTATACCATTAATAGCGGTGCTCCCTGCAGTTTCGCCCGCGAATAATTTCAGATCAGTGTGTTCAACCAAACAAAATCTTCAGCTTCATAATATTGGTATATAGATATCTTCATTGTTCATCATTGCAACTTACCGCCCATCGGGGAAATCACTATCACTGCCAAGAGTGGCCGACTAAGAAGAAGAAATAAATATATCAATTTCAAAAAAGATATAGGTTATAGATACCGTGACGATATAGGTCTATATACCAAATAAGTATTGATAGATTATCGGTCAATTGATTTCATGAACCGATGAACTATAGATTCGGTCAATTGTGTCGGCTCTATCGTATAAATCATCGTGCCTTTAAAACATTTCGACGTTTGAATGGACAAAGAGAAATCCCGAGGGTAAATATTATTCCGGGCCCGTCAATACGTCCGTTGAGTATTAGCCGCTCGAATAAACGTACTGAATGCTCCTTCAGAGTTTAATTGCCATATGCTAGTAAGCAATGTTTATGCGCACGGTGCCGTGGGCTCGTTGGATGGGCAAATGTGATTCACGTGCTACTGGAGCGGGTTCGGTGAATCACCGCTTTCGCGATTCCCGCTATTATTAAGCAATACTCGAGAATAAGGCCTTCCGCGAACGAACGATCCGTGAGGCAGTTTTTTTATTCGTAAATGAATCACCATCAATCATATGGTCCCAACACGCTAGTTGGAGGTACGAACTAACTTTTAAATTATAGCATTTAGATGACATAAAATCCTTGATGTAATTATAACTAATTTACTAACTAGAGTGAGCCTTGACCTCCGACAGTAAAAATCTTCATATATTGGCTCAGTCCTGGAGAGTTCGCTTAGGTCTTGATGTATTAGTCAAATTGAAGAGCCACTCATACTAGGTAATACATTACGGCTGTTAGTAAACGAAATGACACAATATATTCGGATTACATTTCACCAAAACTGCCGTCTTCTGCAGGCCTTATACGCTATAACCGCTTACATGCTTTCGCTTTTACTCGCCTCACAATTACGTTAATAAATCGGCAATGCCCGAACGGACGTTATTTGTTATTTCCTTCACTTATTCGCTTCGGAAGGAACTCCGAAATAACTAATTGCCACCGTTATTGCCTACGAAGCTATCAGCCGTATTTACGTTGAAATTAACTGTTTAAAAGTTAGTTCAAATGTTGCTCAATGATGAAGTGGTTAAAGCTCGAACGTCGACACAGATAGCTATAGTGTTTCAAGTCGCCTTGTCGATGAGTCACTCGACGCCAGCGAGCCGGCTAGACCGATTCCACTGTGCTTAGTAACTTAGCGTCACCAGCCTACATCTCCCTTGTTTCCTTTATTCGTTTTACGACTCGACTCGATTGTCTAGAGGATAAATGGAAGCACGCTAGTGACTTAAATGCGCGTACGGATTTACGACTTAGCAATAGGTGTATAATTATAAATACAACTCATAATTTTAAATCTTTATTAAGTTCTGTAATATGTACTGTTGAACAAACTCTTGCAAAATCCAGCTCTTTAGCATAGTACTCTGATGTTTGTTAATGCGGTAATGGTTTTAACGTAAAATGTGCAATAAATAAGATATGAGTACTGTTTTCAATTTTTTTTTGTAATATCTTCTGTAGATTTTTTTTCACGTTCAACCAATAAATCATAAACTTATATTAAAACACTCGGAAGGTTTTAATTTCAATCTTTGTTTTTAAGGTCAATGTTATTTGTATTATAAATGAAAATTACGTTAAAAATCTTATGGAAATTAGATACGTGGAAAAATCATTTGATATTGTTTTTATTTTGATTAAAGATGACAGACAGACATAAAACCGACATCTAATAACTGTAATGTTCGACCAGTTTTTTGTGACGCTTCGTCTAGCTCCAATACTGGTTTTAGTTTTCCATTAGTGAAGTAATGTCGGGCATTTTTTGTCAGAAAGCGCAAAAAGGCCTCTAAAATAACGTCAATGGTTGAAATCTGTATGCAAGGGCTGAATCGAGGCAAATGTACAGGCCGGATCAATATTAACAGATGTTATGTTGTTTTGAAACGTACTTGACCAAAAACAAAAAGACGCACAACCGTGAGTGTAGCTTCTTAGATGTTGATAAAATAAGATCATTTGCAAGATCGTTTGAAATAGAATATATTGTGTTTGTATGTTTTATTTCTATTATTAAATTTTAATTATCACTTCCAGTTTATAAATATAGTCGGTTTATCAAATGACCGAGTGATTATGCACATACAAATAATGCTTTTGGTATTATGTCTGCTTATGTGCAAGATGTTAATAGAAATAAAAATTAAACAAGACACAAATTCCATCTTATTCTCATATTATATATTTAAGGCGTCATAAGGATTGTGATTGATTGATGATGGTCAAATGTTAAATGTGAATAATATATTGCTCACATTTACATCTCAGTTTCATAATTTTTTTGATTTAAACGCGATAATTACGGTCAAATGTTTAATGTCAAGTGTTTATTGTCCGCAGCTACAAAGCAAACGGGAGCTGTTCTTCAAGTCGGAGAGTGTGAGCGGGAGCGCGACGGGCGTGCCGAGCGGGGCCCCGCCGGCGCCCCCGCTCGGGGCCTCGGCGCTCAAGGACGCGCTGGCCAAGCGCTCGGCCACGCTGCCCGACGCCCACGACGCCAACCACCACGAGCCCAATGGCATCAAGCTCAACAGCGGCTCCGCCGACGCCAAGACAGGCCCCCCGCAGATGCCCGCGCCCCCGGTGCCCACCTCTGCGCCCCCTACCGCCACCGCCACTATCAGAAATACGGAGAATGTTAAGGTTTGTGCCGCTTTTATTAGTTCCGTAAAGAGCAATTGGTCGGTATATTCAAACAGAATCCTCATTAATTTAGTATTCTCGACCGAAAAAAACCCCAAAGAGCCCAATGGAATTAAGGTGAACAGTGCATTGACAGATAACAAGAGAGCATCCTCCACAGATACCCGCGCCTCCGGTACCCACAGCGGCACCGCCATCAGCCACAGCCGTTGTCGGGAATTTGGAGAATGTTAAGGTCTGCACTGTTTCCTGAAGTTATTTTTAGAGAATTGGTCTATCACTCAGTATACGCCAGCGAAAGACACCAGGAGATACCAAGACAGCCCTCTCCCAAAAATGTCCCTTCCTCCCGTATTCAAAACAGCACCGCCAACAGCTAATGCCACTTTCAGGAATACGGAGAATGCTAAGGGGTGTATTTGAACTGTTAAAGTAATGCTCGTAGTAAAGTAGTGTGTAGCTCAGTGGACGGACCTATTTAGTAGATTTTGGCGAATCTGAGATCGAGTCCCAGTAGCAACGTAATTGTTGATTTATCTATACTGCTTCCAAATACTCGGCGGTAAACGAAGACATCGGGAAGAAACCAGTAACTTAAAAGTAACGTAAACTTAAAAAAAAGCCACTTGGATTCGGTCTCGGCCTTTGTCCATCAGAGGAACTTATTTAAACTTGGTTGTTAAATACTAATAGGGCTGTACATTTTGTTCGGCTAAACGGGCCATAAAATTTAACCAGCTGAATTGCTTCATTAACTAGACAGCTCAGCTAAATAAGCCGGTTAAATCAGTTCAGTGGTCAAAGTGTTAAATTAGTTCACCGTTTTAATTAATGAACTGGTTAATATACATATTTCTTTATTACTTAACAATAGTAGGATTATGACGTAAAACTATTATGTAATTGATGTTCAAAACGAATAAATTTATTTTTTTACCATGTTTACCAGTTAAGTAATTGAACAACTTCATTAATTTACCCGCCTTACTGATATAACTATTTGACCAGTGAAATGATTTAACCCGTTAGTTTAGTTAAGCCCATTAGCTAATCAACTAATTTCACTTTAACTTTACGGTGGTTTAGTCGGCTAAGTCGTAAAGTTCTTTTTATGCCCCTTCTATGGTATGTACATACATGTTATTAAAACTGTACGAAATTTTGTTACATTGTGTGGCTTTTCACAGTATTAAGAAGTGAAATTAGAAGCCACGAATCAGAATTCTCTGTTCAAAGGTCGACTAGTCTGGTCAGTTACACGAGATGCTATTTTCCAAAAGGAGTAATTTTACTTATTTGTTTCTTTAAGCGTAATAGGTTCCCTAAGTATTATTTCATAATCTTTGAATGAGGCAATTGCAATTGTTTGAGGATTTCTGATAGCAGTGACTACTATTTAGCACCAAGTAGTACAAAGTGTAAAATGATGTAGATGTTGATGATTGCTCCATTTGGGTTTTTTCGGTTAAGCTAGGCTATAGCAAACTGCAGCAAATGTTTAGATGCAACTGTGCAATAGTGTCTTAATAATTCTGCGCCACAGAAACAGGATTTCCTACTAAAATAGGGAAAAATTGGCAAAAACCGGAACTGTCTCCAAGACTAAGTTTCTTTATCAAACCGAAACTGTGGTCCGTCTCTACTTATTATTTAATTCTTATCGTGTACTGTCTGTCGTGAATATGGTCGACATTAATTAAAATAAGGGTACATAAAATAAAAAAAAAAATCCATTTCCTAAGGTCACTGATAAAGTTAGAAAATATATTATAATATGTTTTTTGTTTGCTTTGTTCCCATTTTGCAAATAATAATGGCCTGTGCCAATTAACTTGGTTTTTGTTCTGCCATTTATTCGTCTCTATCAGTAGCACAGTGGGCAGGACAGTAAATGATTATTTGTCATTATTGCCCTTTCTTAACGATCCACAACCTCTGTTGCTTATGAATGCCGTTCAAACAAACATCAATTGTTTAAATTGGCGAACGTACGTGCCTTTATTAAGTACAACATATGTTTGTGTTTAAACGAGGAATGCGATACGCATTGTATATGGAGTGGCATTATGCACTTTTCGAATTCAATTCGATCAAAAGGAAATCTGAATAATTGAAATAATATAGTGAATCAAATAATTCAAATACTGTTTGATGTTTGAATACATTACCTTCATTCGCAAACCAGCTAACTCCATTTGAGTAATGTTGTCAAGGGAACCATAAAAATTGTGATATTTTTTAAATTAAATACAAAAAAGAATCTAACCCAAAGCATAGAGAAAGCGAAAACTATTTATTCAAAGAATAGTGATAACATAAGATTTAATTTTTTTTGCAAATCATGTCTTTCTGAACTCGACGTTTTTGACAAAGTGGAGTTAGCTGGTTTAGGAATTAAGGTATCGATATGTATCTTTACATATCGACTTGAATAAATATCAACTACGAAAATGTCGCTTAAAGGAAAATTAATTAATAATGGAGCTATTCATAAAATTTTTCTTTTTCTTGTCGACTTCAAAAGAAAAAGTAAATGGAATAATGACAAGAGTAAAAAAGATATTTTGCGAGTTTTTTGTATTAAATACGCATTATTCGTCATATGTTAAATACACTATCGTCGTACAATGACATGACGATGAAAAATCTTACTGAGAAGAAATTGGCAAAAAGCAAAGTGGTTATATTTTTTATTTTTGTAAATCAGGTGACAGTCCACGAGTTTCACCTTCTCGTTATTATAATTTTAGAAGATCGAGCACCCGCCGGTCGCGCCGAAACCGGAATTGCCTAAGATAGAGAAACCAAAGACCAAAGAATTAGACGGCTACGTCGGATTTGCGAATCTACCGAACCAAGTTTACAGGAAGGCTGTGAAGAAGGGATTCGAGTTTACCCTCATGGTGGTTGGTAAGTAATATTAGTTTAAGCATGTATAAACATGTAGAGCCTTATTACAAAACGTGGACTAATGTAAGTACCGGGATCAAACAACATTCCACACATTAAGCCTATAATTTGCTTTAATTCACAAAATCAGTTACATTTTTAGCTTCAGACTATTTGCTCTAGGCTAGTTAGTTTCACATGATTAATACAGAATGAGCCCGGAGTGTTAGCTTTCGCTTGCCAGTAATGACGACTCTCCGTAGAAATTATGGATTTGTTTTTTTTTAAAACCAAGCGTTTCCTAAAAAAAATCATTATTAGATCCGTACTAATCTACTAATATTCTCTATCAACTAGAAATATTGGCAATACGTAGGAGGTGTCCCCTAAGGAACGAATTACCTAAATTTTATTTTAGTAATTTGATTTTCATTACAGTTTTACATAACAATATCAAACATTTTGCGAATGATACTGGGTGCAACAGCTGATCACTTATGAAACTCGTGTTTGCAGGTGAGACGGGATTGGGTAAATCGACACTGATCAACTCGCTGTTCCTCACCGAGGTGTACGACCGGGACAAACACCCGGGGCCCTCGTTGCGCGTGAAGAAGACCGTGGGTGTCGAGACCAGTGTTGTCCTTCTCAAGGAGAACGGAGTGAATCTAACATTGACGATCGTCGATACTCCCGGCTTCGGAGATGCAGTTGACAACAGCAATTGGTAAGTTTAACTGTTATTATTAGTATGAAAGGACAAAGTCAATGCAACGAATTTTTTTATGCCAACTGTATTATTATTATTTAAGTTGCATCAAGGTAAAATTTTTCTGGAGATGTTTGAGAAGATCGAAAAATCGATTCATAGAAAATCGTTTCCATTGCATACTATATCTCTATGACAGATTGTGCAAACGTCATGTAAGTAAAGCAAAATTCATACTTTAATATAAATAATTTTATACTTTAAATTAAATTTCTTGTTTAAAAACTTAATCAATGAAGTGCAATGTCGTAAAAAATCGGGGAAAATAATTACTACATAATTTTCATCTTGTTGGTTGAGAATTTTTAGTATCACTTTCGGGCATTGTCCTATCTCGCCATTGTCAGATGCCAGTCCCTCTTTGCAATAACTTATATTTAGGTAATATTTGTGATTCGACCGCCTTCGTAGCCTAGTGGAGTGGGCGCTTGCCTTACAAACCAGAGGTCGTGGGTTCGAACCCCGCGGGGGGAACTACGACTTTGTGTTGTTGTTTCTTGGTCGGGTTAGGGCAATGCGGGCTGATCACCTGATTTCCTGAAAAGAAAGATGATCCATGCGTCGGATGGGCATTTAAAAAGTCGGTTCCGGTTGTCAAGAACGCCTTTGGCAGTCGTGAAAGGATGTCAGTGCCTTCAAATATCCTGACAACTAATCCATCCGTCGAATACAGTTTGTCCCTTTGGGTTGCGGAGGTCGGATGCCAGTCGCTCTGTATAAAAACTGATATTCAGGTAATATTTGGTTGGATTTGAAGCCGACCTTAAGTAATTTGGGAATAAGGCTAGGAGGAGGAGGAGGATTTGCTAGTATTAGAAGCCGAGCCCAAGTAACTTGGGAATAAAGCTAGACAGAAGATCTGGCAGGGAAAATGATTAACGTTAAAGTTAATTATAAACGTTAAAGCAATTGCCGCTTTACATTTAGAAGATAATATATATTTTTTTTAAAATATTGATTTTCGTTTGGAACAATTCCGCATTTCTCTGGATTTTCCCGTTTTTCAGTATTCTGAGCATATTGTTGCAATTTATCCATGTTTTTAAGCATTTGCATTTGCCATGAGCACATTGGGTGACTTTTTAAAATAATATTTTATATCGCGTATAGATATAGATATTCTAAACGTCAGTTCAACCAAATAATTTTTCTGTACCCTTAATAATAATGCCGCAATAATCCAAGATGTTCGATTGAGTAGGGAAGACATGAAAGCGTGAGAAGAGACCAAACTTGCTTTCGCTTTCATTATATCGATCATATTGCTATTGTTCTAATTAAATTTCTTCGTTTGATATACAACAGGACACATTTACAAGTATTTTTTAGTGTCATATAGATACCGTGTACTTTAGAAGGTAAAATTTTATTATATGTAGTGTCATAGGCTACGTAAATCCAATAATACCTTATTCGGCATTTAATCACAGTAGTTATTAAACACTCAACTTTAAACATATTCCTTCTATGCGATGATATACTATGCTATTCAACCAAGAATGTGCACGACGTTGGTCTCGAGTTGTCTAATACCTGTCAAAATATTTGTTCGATTTGACAGCTATGTGTATGATTTGGCAATATAACAAAGGGTTATGTACATTATTTGTTGACCGGCACTATACTCGTATAAAGCAATGATTATATTACGTCACATCAGAGTGGACAAATTTCCATTGCCCAATTATACGCTTGTCTTTATGGTACTTTGTCCATGAACACATCCTTTCGTGAGTAATTGAAAATTGACCGCTGTAATACCTTTCCTTGTAACAACCCACATTAATTAAGCGATGTTTATCGATAGATATTATACTTATATGAAACTTTATACTATAGAGATATTATTTGTAAGTATGGTGGTAGAGTATAACATCCTTTCACAGCTTCTGCTGCACTTTAACGGCCACGCTCATCCGGGGAAGTAACACCACTCTTTATAAAGTCGGCATAAAATAAAGTATGCATGACTTTTGGGGATGCCGGATGGCTATGTCTACCCTTTTCTTTTC
>JAOCPS010772890.1:0-10291 GCA_025505425.1 Graphium colonna
GGAAAAGTGGTAATAATATATTATAACAGTACGTTCGTAAAAAGCGCTCAAAGAGTCAACCTCAGCCACAAAGGATGCCGTCGAGACTCTTTTGAAAACTACTGCTTCGGATGAGACGCACAAATTGGCCGCCGATTATACGTGCTTCAAGAGGGAAGGTAGCAAACTGGCTGCCGTAAAAGCAGAACTGCGACGCACAGAAGATGTAAGAGAGTCAGAGCTTGTTGCTTTACCCAAAAATGCGCCGCTGGATCCTGAACTTCTGCAGCGCTCTATCATTAAGGCTGTAGAAAACCTCGTCAATACACGGCTGGAGGGTCTCCCTAAAAAGCTCCTTCGTCCATCGTTGGCAGCAGATATAACTGTAAATGAGAAACAGGTAGAACCGAAAAGCAAGGCCACATCATATGCCGCCACTGTTACGCGCACTGATTCGAGAGCAACTGATATGGCAAAATCATTTCTGCTAGAAACAAAAACAAAATGAAGGCCAAGGATGGGAAAAATAAAGCCCAGTTACTTGACACTCAGGTTTCAGCCAACACCGCACCGTTGGTGATACCTGGGTCTTCTTCAGAGTGGACGCTGGTCAAACTAAAGTCTACTAAGACCGCTAACCCGAAAGTGAGAGATCCAGCATTAAAAGAAATAAAGATGCCAAAACTCTGACCCCTCGCTCGTCAGCTCATACCGTGTTTATCTCAGCTGCGCTAACCCACAGCAAAATACCATAAGATAAGAGGCTATGGAAATAACTAAAATAAACAAGTCTAGCAGTATCCATGTATGTTAGTTGCCTTATTTTTTTGAATTGCGAAGACAGCGGAGCTTTGTCTACTAGCGAGAGATGAAATATGGTGGTTCCATTGAAGACCAGAATCTAGAGTAATTCCTAAAAACACGGTAGAATCTGGGATATTAAGGGGTTCATAATTTAATGTGAGACAGTTTCTTTTTAACATTTGGTAGAGTAAATTGAATACATTTTGTTTTACTTGCATTTAACATGAGATTCTTATTATTAAACCAATAGAATATACGTAACAGTGCATTATTTACTTCATCATAAATAGTCAATTTTAAAAATCAGGGAAGTATCATCAGCAAATAGTAAAACATCACACAACTCTTTCGCGTAAAAAGGGAGATCATTAATATAAACTAGAAACAGGAATGGACCCAGAACAGAACCCTGTAGGTCACCCATTTTTAAGGGAGATTCAGAAGGAATTGGCTGCAATTGACATTAAAAATTTGAGCTAAATGCTGTGCAATATACGGTATTACTGTATTCAATAACTTTATGGACATTCGCTATAAGTTACCGGTATTTTTTTGATTAATAGTTTTAAATACCTTTATTCGATCATATTGAGATATATTCAAATTTATAATGATGCTCGCAAAAGGATGTATTATTTTTATTATGTTGATGGCATTTAGAGGAGATGATTGTTATATAGATGTTACCTTAACAAGGATTTCAGAAAAATAGTTCTCAAAGCAGTTAGCTATATGATTTTCTGAAGTTATTGGGACATCACCGATTAGCAATTTTACGGGCTCGCTAGATAATTTATATTTCCTATATATATATATGTGTAATGGCGTCCCATGTAGCTTTTATTTTATTGTCCGATTTTAAGATTTTATTTCTAATAAATGTTGACAGCCTGAATACAAAACTTTTAAATTAATTAAGAATGTTGCTTCACACGATTTTTGAACCCTGGGTTGCGACTCCCCTACTTCTCATTGTATAATTCATAAAGAGTGTCTCCGCATTTGTATATACCTACCAATCACTAAATTTAAGTTTTGAATTTTCAAAAAAAGTTCGCGTTTTGAAAATTTTATTAAACGAAACTAAAAGAAAATTAAAAATATCGCTATAGACTTTATTGGGATTTTCAATTTCCATATCATTAAAAAACTTGTACTCAGCTATTTTATCTTTGAACATCTTAATCCTATTATTACTAACTGATCTACACTGGAATTTTTTATCTCCCTTACTTATTTTATTACTTATTGAAAATTTAAGTCCGAAGTGATCAGAACCTAATTTATTTATAACTAATTTATTAATTAAAAAACATATACATATAAAGCCATATTAAGGCCATTTATGTATTTACTTTGTTCCTCTGTAAGGAAAGAGGAGTAGGGAAATAAACAAACCATAAATTTGTATCTTTTTTTTATGGGGAAGGAGACAAACGAGCAAGCGATTCACCTGATGGTAAGTGATTATTGCCACCTATCTCCCTCAATACCAGACGAATTACAGGAGCGTTGCCGGCCTTCAAGGTAGTAGTATGCTCTGGTCCGGAAATACCACTGGCAAAAATTAATTACACAAGGGTGTCGTGCGTGGCAGAATATGATGTCAAAAATGCACTGTGGTAGACTGCCGTCCATTGAGGTGGTTTCGATGGTATTTGGTGGATTGCTGCGTTGCATGTTGAATAAACTGTGCAGCTGATATCAATCCGAACAATTCCTCTGAGCACTTTCCGTGGTAAATGCGGTATAATATGCTTAGAGATGCAATATCTTTTCGCAGGGCCAGTGAATCGAGCCGACTAAAAAGTACTGGATCGTCGACGATTCGAGTAGCTCAACGTTGGATGCGGTCAAACACCGCCCCTTGCAAAACGATGGCATACAAGTTGTACAGCCTTTTCAAACAAGGTAGACGCAATTAAAGATGACTTCAAAAAGGTAAAGTAGTAAATTAAAATTACAAAAAGTTTTGAAAATCTTGTGTTGGATGATGCCTGGCCGAAAAAGAAAGCATGCAGAAAAAGTTGTAGTATCATACACATCATTGCGACTGTATCGACACCGGAAACAGACAGGAGTCGATACAATGGCATAAAAATGTTATACTCCCTCCAAAAAAAATACAAGATGTCACAATCCGCTAGAAAGATCAGGTTGAACATCTTTTGGAATGCTGACGGAATCCTGTTAATAAATTTAAAAGATCGTAGTGTCACCATAAAGTGAAATTAGTACGCTTCATGCGAAAAAAATAATAGGGAAGGCATCAAGAAAAAACAAGTAGTGGAATGTGACAAAATTTAAGCACACTTGCCATTTTGCTACAAACAACGGCTACTGTTCATTGACGCGACTCCGACCTGCCCCCAGTGATAACTATTTGTTCCCTAAAATAAAGAAAGGGCTGCGTGGAAAAAAATAACGACGTTAAAAAAGTAAAGTTGACAATTTCTGAGTACTTTGAGAGCAAAGATTAATAATTTTTTTTTCGAAACTATAAACAAGCTATATACCAAAGGTCTGAATATGTTAGGGTTAATAGCAAATATCTTTAAAATGAAAAAAAAAACTTATTATATTTTCAACTTTTTCCCTGTCATTCCGCGAGCTTATAAACCTCCCCTCATATTACACAAAAGTAAATCATGGTAAGCACGGAAAGGTTAAGCACCGCATAAATGTCCGCTGATACGGCTTAATGTCACAACCTGGCAGGAACGCACGATTAAACTGCTTGCAATTACGAGTAATGATTGCCTAAATGGATATGTGAGCTAGTAAATAAAGTTTTTATTTTAGGAAAAAAAAATGAAAAGCGTTCTTATAATCTCTTATACAGTCTAACCACTTAATAAAAGTTAATTTCATACTGCCAAATTTTCAGTTAAGCATAGTTTAAAATGGTTTAACATGAAGTCTAAAGTTATCCACCTACTTTATCTCAAAACTGTAATCGTGAAAACTTAATGGAATTAGATTTACTGGCAAAACAAAAAAAAAACTGGGAAGGATTAACGAGACAGCCCGATTATTGTGAAAAAAATATATGGTGTATAGTTAAATAAGATAAAATTACTGCACTTTCATAAGTGACTTTACTTACTATAAAGAAACGATGGTTTATATTTTTGTGTGCATTTTTTCTTGTCATGATTTTATTAATAAACTTGACTGATGACGATTTAATACCAACAGGTTATCCTTTAAAAGAGCCGATTGAACGGGCGCTTGCCTTCAATTCTCTTTGCGTTAGGCGAACCTGTGTTATAACTCCGCGCGATGGATTTGTTAATTTTCCATTGCAATTTTAAATACGTATTTACTGGGTTTTACGCGATAATCAAAAATAAATGGAGAGAAAACCTACATATTTGATAAAAAATAAGTGTTAAATGTGTCAGGAGGTCACATGGTGGACTATGCCCTATACTAAACACTGTATATGCTATACTATATATGCCAATAATAATATACTAGACAGTCAATTTACTTTTTACTTTACTGTTACCTATGTAAGAGAAAATTGGAAATTGTATACAATTTAGTGAAATATTTACAGGGTATCCTGTATCACCAATACACCTTCAATATAAATATCATGAAACTACTGTAAAAATCAAAGGACCATTGAGAATAATTGCAGAGCACATAGATAAAAGGCTTACTAATAAAAAAATCCAACTTTGTACGGTAATACACAACTTATTTAATTTATTTATTCGTGCTGAACTATGAAACCGTCCACGAAAGAAATGCTCAGATTAATTATCTTTAACTACCTTTATGTATCTTGTGACTAAAAAGTTAAAATTATTAACGGGTTTAACGTAAGTTAGAATTTGTTCCTGTTTTTAATATTAACACACATACAAGGTTTTTGAGGTTTACATTTTAACCTTATGAATCAAATTTACTATTAAGGTATTGAACAAAGTAACACGCCTTAAGATATTTTTTGTCATAATGCGATATACGATCTGAAAAACATTTATTGTTGACCTTACGTAAAAAGTCCTTGAATAAATAAAACATGTCGAACAACGTAGTTATCACTCAAAGTTTGATCACATTATTAATAATAGGCTTACAATGATAAATCATGTTAACGAGTTTGTA
The DNA here is from genome assembly GCA_025505425.1 of Graphium colonna. Taxonomy (NCBI): domain Eukaryota; kingdom Metazoa; phylum Arthropoda; class Insecta; order Lepidoptera; family Papilionidae; genus Graphium; species Graphium colonna. The sequence continues at coordinate 4,903 of JAOCPS010772890.1, forward strand.
AAGGTTAAATGCCTGATAAATGACCGCAGATAGAGCTTAACGATGCTGCCTATCCGCCGATTTACGATTTGAATTATGGTAAATGTTTGAATTTAAATTTAAATGAATAGGATTAAATAAATGTTTTTTTTTAATATTGAGTGACATGCTTTTTATGAAAACTGTGCAGGTTTCTTTCAATATAAATGATTTTTTTCTGGTTATGAAGATACCTCCTAGTTTTTATTTAAAGAAAGTTGTAAACGAGCAGACGATTGACATGATATTTATGTCCATACAAATAACATCCGTAAAGTTATGTGAGCGTGGCAAGCCTGGCAGCTGGAATAGAACAAATTTATTGGGTAGGATAGGTTAGGAACATAATAAGGATTCAGATGGGAAAGGAGTTGGAAAACAAGAGGGTAGAAATGACCCAAAAATCATGAACTCTTTATTTTATGCTGACTTTGTTAAATATGGTGGTATATCCCTGAGCTAATACGGCTGATGAAGTACAACAAGAGCTGTTTTAAACATGTTATGCTCTACCACCTTAAAAATACCGTTAGTTTCATCAGGCAATGATTATAGATTCCATATAAGTCGCCAGTTTTTCTATCGACTTTAAAAGCTCTATATTGAATAGCCACTAGAGATTTCCCTGCAGGCGAATCGTTATCATTGCGCTAGATCACAGGACCTAAAGCTTCGGATAATGGTGCAATAGATAACACATGAGGCCGTAGCGTAACCTTACGGTATTGGGAAAAAGTAAAAGCTTAAGAAATATGTACTACATGAATTGTATGATACATATCGAACGCGTATTGATAACTGCTATATATTACTTAACCGTCATAATCATGAGGGAAAATTAATATTTTTATATTATTAAATGTGGCTACTGTATGACAGATGGAAATGCTCATCTTAGTTGAACGCAGGAAAACTGGCCAAATCCGGAAACTAGCTATAGTTAAGTCAGAAGAAGGTACTGAAGATTATTTGGTGGATCAGTTCTTGTCATCGTAAACTACACCTTTCTTCGATCTGGGTTGACGATTACAGCGGAAATATTATTGTCAATAAAAGCAAGCCGTGATGAAAAAGCTACCTAACAAACAAACCGAGACTGATGAGTTTCTCCAGCCCCACGCTGTTTTAAGAAGACGCTAGATCCCATATTTTACAATATGATCATTTAATTAGATAAGCTTTTATTTCGATAGCGTCGACATTCATCAATCTGAAGATAAGGTAAAACAGTATAAACCGCTTTCAAATATTTTATTGATGTTTACAAAATATTTTATGTAATAGCCTTAAAGAACTATCTATAAAACGGCTAAAGTATCAAGACAAGAACTACTCTCAAGCATTCAGATGATAAGCCCGCATTGCCCTAAACCAAATGAGAAAAAGCATCCTCATTTTACCCCCACAGGATTCAGATTTATGTCCTCCGGTATTTATAGCAAGGGATTGTACTACTGCGCTTATAAGGTAGTTGTTTGTAATTATGTGTTTCAATAATTGGAAAATTTAAACGAAAATTAAAAACGGATGAACATTAGTTTAAAAGTTGTTGTATAGTAGTAAAACAATGGTATGTAACAGATATGTGTAAAGTGTTTTTTTTTTTGGAAAATTTTTCAGCTTACTTTGTATCGATATAAATATTTCTTATTATTATTAATTTTTGTTGAGATAATAAAAATCAAAATAAGAAAAAAAAAACTATTGAAAATTCAAAGCTGTTAAAATGCAACGTCATTGGCCAGATGATAGAACTAATATGTGTGACGTAAAACTCTACGTTAATAAAAAGTGGTAATAATTTATTTATTATTACACTAGATGACCCGGTGAACTTCGTATCACCTTCATCTATCAACACAACAGTATCCCTTTTTACACATTACAGAATATCCAATCGTTGCATTACTGACAATACACTGAGCCCGTTACACACTAGAAAACTAAGTTGCCAGTTGACAGGCAATTCTCATAATTTTGTTACTACTGAGATTAGCATTTTTGCACGTCGATTTTTTGATCTTTTACGAAAATCCTATACTGTCGTCAAGTTTCTGCTAAATGGCTCCATATGAGAATGGATATACAATATATTTCGGTCTGCAGTTGCGGGGCCTAACTATTTTTTCGGTTGTGAAAATCCATTGCCCATTTTGGAAGAAGTGGATATAACGAAATGAAATATCTTTATTCAATGTTGAAGTATACACTTGCTTATTGATTGTCAAATTTACTACCACCTGTTCGGAAAATAAAGCCACCTGAGAAGAACCTGTGATTAAGAAGTGGGCCGCAATGAAAAAGCCTAAATTAGACAGACAGATATATATATATTTTTAAATATAATTTCAAGAAATATAGTGCACTTAGTTGACTTATATAGTTTGCTCGTTGCTATGAAAGCTAAATACTTATTTTATGGCAGATTTTTGCTCTTTTAATAAATTTTGTATAGAAGTTTCACAATAAAGTTTAAGTAAAGCTTATTATACATTGCTGAATACTTTGATGACACAACTGTGTGGTCATAGTACTGTTGTTACTCGCATAGGTTTTAGACTAATTTATTGTGTACAGAAAATTGTAAACAACATCATTTTAAAAGAGCAACTGCTGAGTTTCTCGCCAGCTCTTCTCAGTAGAATCTTCTTTCCGAGCTGGTGGTGGAATGAACAAATTTTTTCGTAAAACTTTTCATTTCATATCATTTCATGTGTGTGACTTGTGCCATAGGTTTTTGATAAAACCAACAACTGTGTGTTCTGGCACAAGTCTTCCTTATTTTATTTTTGCAGAAACCATTTCCCTGATGTAAAGTGATAACGTAACTCTTGGACACTTAAAAAAACAAAACTCTTAAAAAAAAAACTCACCTGGAGCCCTTCAGGTGTACTGAGCTCCAGTAGGGGGCAGGGCTCCAGGTGAGTTTTCCAACTTTTTGAGAGAATAACATAAAAACATCTATGGACTTGAAAATAGAAAACAGTGGAAAAGATAAATGGCCATCAACAACCTCAACAACCAAACGCTCTTCGTTTTAAAGTAAAGCAACACCCTATTTGTAAATTATCCCACTGCTGGGCAAAGGCCTCATCTAGACAGAGAGTTCATTTTAAGCTGGTATTAACATATGATTGTATGAAACAAGCTATTAGTTATTGGTCTGCAGTAAATCATGGCAACTTTGCTCTTTCAATCCCCGATAAGAGCGCAGCATTGCTGAAAACAAGGGAATATTGTTCTTAACATTATTTAAAATGCTACAGACAAAGAACGGAACTGTGCGAATACAAAGCGTTTTAGTTCAAACGATTTGCTGCCATATTTATGGGTGATAAACCCTTGATAACATTTTTAGCTTAATTAACTTTTTTATTTCATGTATTTGAATGTATATGAAAGAAAAATATATCTATTTTTTGTGTCAAAATACAAATGGTTCAGGTCAGGTTCATGTAAAAAAAAAATTTTATGGACAAACGAGCAGACGTTTCACCTGATGGTAAGTGATCCCGTCGCCCATGGATACACGTAACATCCGGAGAGTTGCGAGTGCGTTGTCAACCTGAGAAATTAGATACAAGAATCCTATTGAATAGGATGGGTCTGGATGGGGATTAAGGATTTGGAGGGGATAGGAGTGGGAAAAGAAAAGGATAGACATGGCCATCCGGCATCTCCAACAGTCATGCATATTTTATTTTATGCTGACTTTGTAAAGGGCGGTGGTACCTTTTCGGACGAGCGTGGCCGTAAATGTGCAGCAAAAGCTGTGAAAGGATGTTATGCTCTACCATCTGAAAATGTACATTTATAAGTAAATGATACAATTTTTTTTTGTATCATTTACTTATCGTTTCTTTTTCACGACATTAAAAATTTGACGTTTTAAAGGATCACAGGAATAAAACAAATCTAGATTTTTTTCGTAAACTTACCGATTTCTCAGCTAATTATGAAATAACTTAAAATTCTGTATTTTATTTATAAATATACAGGTGGTTTATTGGTGATCATCTACGGTATTAAAGGAGAGTACTTGGTACTCGATTCTCATTATATATATGTAATAAAATTAGGGGCATTGTTTCAGCCGAAATTTTCCAATAAATTAATGAAGTGTGCGGGTCCAGCGCGGTGCCTACACAGCTGAGCTGCAGGTCATCGACCCTCCTGCCAATCAAACCACGCCGTGTCGTGTTTTTTTTAACTGTAAATGATGTTTACTCAGTGGTAAATCAATATTTAACTTTAATAATATTTATATTCTTCATATATGATCCCCACATATAACATCTTAAATTATTAAAGGTGACTCCCCAGTCACCCTGCTTTTGGCATTTTTTGGGGTCAATTTGCCTTATTACTTTTTTATTGGAAGATAATGCATGGAATTGTCATGGAGCATTTTTATCACCAATTTTTTTTTTACATATCTTTCTTTCTTTTGTGGTTCTCAAACCTTTTTCCCTTTTCTACCAATTTCAAAAAAGGAAGAGGTTGTCAATTCAACTGTATATTCTTTTTTGTATGTATGTTTGTCGATTACTCCGCTGGTTTTGAACCGATTTTCAAAATTCTTTTTTTTAAGGATATACCTGTAGTTACATGGTGGTTGTAATAACTGAAAAAAATGTTTCACTAACTTTTATAATGCGTTTGACTTCGCTGTTTTTGTGAAAATAATTATAGCGTAAGAACATTCACCATGAGAAGACAGACTTTCATTTGACCTTTTTCCAATTAAATTATTTGAATTACATAAAGGGAAGCTTGGAATGAAAAAAAAATATTTTCACTAAAAGCTTTTGTAATTTTTTTATTCGTAAAAAAAATGTATTTTATGGTTACAAGCTTTGGTTTACTTTCACCTGTGCCGTTGTCTGCTTGAGTGTAATCTTGCAAGTTCAATTTGACCCACTTCCCGGTGTCCAATTGAGCTGAAATTTTGCAAGCGTATGTTTACCGCGAGACAATGCAATATTATGGTTATATGAAGCTGATCTGATGCTGGAGCTGGAAGGTAGCCATAGGAACTCTGTAATTAAACAACGCAAACCGATCGAGTTTGGGATCGTATGATTCCTCGTAAAGTGCACTAACGCCCATATAAGCTTGATTGAAAAACATTTTTTATTTGAATTTTTTTTCACCATTTTTTTTTAAGTTTAACTATGAATGAACTGAAATTATAAATATCTAACAAAATGTATTGTGTGTAAATGGACAGTTTTATATGTTTAACCTAATTAATTACATTTTTTATTCCTTTAAATCAATATATTTAACTACGAACAAAATGGGGGGGTGGTATAGTTATCACGGTTATATTTGTGACATCGTGGCTACCAAAAAACTGTACCGAGTATAA